>OY804581.1:31449859-31751876 GCA_963680875.1 Bathymodiolus brooksi | reverse complement strand
TGTTAGAACGGATGGTTCAGAAATGAGGAGTCGAACTTCTATTCCAGGTGTTAGAACGGATGGGTTCAGAAATGAGGAGTCGACTTCTATTCCAGGTGTTAGAACGGATGGTTCAGAAATGAGGAGTCGACTTCTATTCCAGGTGTTAGAACGGATGGTTCAGAAATGAGGAGTCGACTTCTATTCCAGGTGTTAGAACGGATGGTTCAGAAATGAGGAGTCAACTTCTATTCCAGGTGTTAGAACGGATGGTTCAGAAATGAGGAGTCGACTTCTATTCCAGGTGTTAGAACGGATGGTTCAGAAATGAGGAGTCGACTTCTATTCCAGGTGTTAGAACGGATGGTTCAGAAATGAGGAGTCGACTTCTATTCCAGGTGTTAGAACGGATGGTTCAGAAATGAGGAGTCGACTTCTATTCCAGGTGTTAGAACGGATGGTTCAGAAATGAGGAGTCGACTTCTATTCCAGGTGTTAGAACGGATGGTTCAGAAATGAGGAGTCGACTTCTATTCCAGGTGTTAGAACGGATGGTTCAGAAATGAGGAGTCGACTTCTATTCCAGGTGTTAGAACGGATGGTTCAGAAATGAGGAGTCGACTTCTATTCCAGGTGTTAGAACGGATGGTTCAGAAATGAGGAGTCGACTTCTATTCCAGGTGTTAGAACGGATGGTTCAGAAATGAGGAGTCGACTTCTATTCCAGGTGTTAGAACGGATGGTTCAGAAATGAGGAGTCGACTTCTATTCCAGGTGTTAGAACGGATGGTTCAGAAATGAGGAGTCGACTTCTATTCCAGGTGTTAGAACGGATGGTTCAGAAATGAGGAGTCGACTTCTATTCCAGGTGTTAGAACGGATGGTTCAGAAATGAGGAGTCGACTTCTATTCCAGGTGTTAGAACGGATGGTTCAGAAATGAGGAGTCGACTTCTATTCCAGGTGTTAGAACGGATGGTTCAGAAATGAGGAGTCGACTTCTATTCCAGGTGTTAGAACGGATGGTTCAGAAATGAGGAGTCGACTTCTATTCCAGGTGTTAGAACGGATGGTTCAGAAATGAGGAGTCGACTTCTATTCCAGGTGTTAGAACGGATGGTTCAGAAATGAGGAGTCGACTTCTATTCCAGGTGTTAGAACGGATGGTTCAGAAATGAGGAGTCGACTTCTATTCCAGGTGTTAGAACGGATGGTTCAGAAATGAGGAGTCGACTTCTATTCCAGGTGTTAGAACGGATGGTTCAGAAATGAGGAGTCGACTTCTATTCCAGGTGTTAGAACGGATGGTTCAGAAATGAGGAGTCAACTTCTATTCCAGGTGTTAGAACGGATGGTTCAGAAATGAGGAGTCGACTTCTATTCCAGGTGTTAGAACGGATGGTTCAGAAATGAGGAGTCGACTTCTATTCCAGGTGTTAGAACGGATGGTTCAGAAATGAGGAGTCAACTTCTATTCCAGGTGTTAGAACGGATGGTTCAGAAATGAGGAGTCGACTTCTATTCCAGGTGTTAGAACGGATGGTTCAGAAATGAGGAGTCGACTTCTATTCCAGGTGTTAGAACGGATGGTTCAGAAATGAGGAGTCGACTTCTATTCCAGGTGTTAGAACGGATGGTTCAGAAATGAGGAGTCGACTTCTATTCCAGGTGTTAGAACGGATGGTTCAGAAATGAGGAGTCGACTTCTATTCCAGGTGTTAGAACGGATGGTTCAGAAATGAGGAGTCGACTTCTATTCCAGGTGTTAGAACGGATGGTTCAGAAATGAGGAGTCGACTTCTATTCCAGGTGTTAGAACGGATGGTTCAGAAATGAGGAGTCGACTTCTATTCCAGGTGTTAGAACGGATGGTTCAGAAATGAGGAGTCGACTTCTATTCCAGGTGTTAGAACGGATGGTTCAGAAATGAGGAGTCGACTTCTATTCCAGGTGTTAGAACGGATGGTTCAGAAATGAGGAGTCGACTTCTATTCCAGGTGTTAGAACGGATGGTTCAGAAATGAGGAGTCGACTTCTATTCCAGGTGTTAGAACGGATGGTTCAGAAATGAGGAGTCGACTTCTATTCCAGGTGTTAGAACGGATGGTTCAGAAATGAGGAGTCGACTTCTATTCCAGGTGTTAGAACGGATGGTTCAGAAATGAGGAGTCGACTTCTATTCCAGGTGTTAGAACGGATGGTTCAGAAATGAGGAGTCGACTTCTATTCCAGGTGTTAGAACGGATGGTTCAGAAATGAGGAGTCGACTTCTATTCCAGGTGTTAGAACGGATGGTTCAGAAATGAGGAGTCAACTTCTATTCCAGGTGTTAGAACGGATGGTTCAGAAATGAGGAGTCGACTTCTATTCCAGGTGTTAGAACGGATGGTTCAGAAATGAGGAGTCGACTTCTATTCCAGGTGTTAGAACGGATGGTTCAGAAATGAGGAGTCGACTTCTATTCCAGGTGTTAGAACGGATGGTTCAGAAATGAGGAGTCGACTTCTATTCCAGGTGTTAGAACGGATGGTTCAGAAATGAGGAGTCGACTTCTATTCCAGGTGTTAGAACGGATGGTTCAGAAATGAGGAGTCGACTTCTATTCCAGGTGTTAGAACGGATGGTTCAGAAATGAGGAGTCGACTTCTATTCCAGGTGTTAGAACGGATGGTTCAGAAATGAGGAGTCGACTTCTATTCCAGGTGTTAGAACGGATGGTTCAGAAATGAGGAGTCGACTTCTATTCCAGGTGTTAGAACGGATGGTTCAGAAATGAGGAGTCGACTTCTATTCCAGGTGTTAGAACGGATGGTTCAGAAATGAGGAGTCGACTTCTATTCCAGGTGTTAGAACGGATGGTTCAGAAATGAGGAGTCGACTTCTATTCCAGGTGTTAGAACGGATGGTTCAGAAATGAGGAGTCGACTTCTATTCCAGGTGTTAGAACGGATGGTTCAGAAATGAGGAGTCGACTTCTATTCCAGGTGTTAGAACGGATGGTTCAGAAATGAGGAGTCGACTTCTATTCCAGGTGTTAGAACGGATGGTTCAGAAATGAGGAGTCGACTTCTATTCCAGGTGTTAGAACGGATGGTTCAGAAATGAGGAGTCGACTTCTATTCCAGGTGTTAGAACGGATGGTTCAGAAATGAGGAGTCGACTTCTATTCCAGGTGTTAGAACGGATGGTTCAGAAATGAGGAGTCGACTTCTATTCCAGGTGTTAGAACGGATGGTTCAGAAATGAGGAGTCAACTTCTATTCCAGGTGTTAGAACGGATGGTTCAGAAATGAGGAGTCGACTTCTATTCCAGGTGTTAGAACGGATGGTTCAGAAATGAGGAGTCAACTTCTATTCCAGGTGTTAGAACGGATGGTTCAGAAATGAGGAGTCGACTTCTATTCCAGGTGTTAGAACGGATGGTTCAGAAATGAGGAGTCGACTTCTATTCCAGGTGTTAGAACGGATGGTTCAGAAATGAGGAGTCGACTTCTATTCCAGGTGTTAGAACGGATGGTTCAGAAATGAGGAGTCGACTTCTATTCCAGGTGTTAGAACGGATGGTTCAGAAATGAGGAGTCGACTTCTATTCCAGGTGTTAGAACGGATGGTTCAGAAATGAGGAGTCGACTTCTATTCCAGGTGTTAGAACGGATGGTTCAGAAATGAGGAGTCGACTTCTATTCCAGGTGTTAGAACGGATGGTTCAGAAATGAGGAGTCAACTTCTATTCCAGGTGTTAGAACGGATGGTTCAGAAATGAGGAGTCGACTTCTATTCCAGGTGTTAGAACGGATGGTTCAGAAATGAGGAGTCAACTTCTATTCCAGGTGTTAGAACGGATGGTTCAGAAATGAGGAGTCGACTTCTATTCCAGGTGTTAGAACGGATGGTTCAGAAATGAGGAGTCAACTTCTATTCCAGGTGTTAGAACGGATGGTTCAGAAATGAGGAGTCGACTTCTATTCCAGGTGTTAGAACGGATGGTTCAGAAATGAGGAGTCAACTTCTATTCCAGGTGTTAGAACGGATGGTTCAGAAATGAGGAGTCGACTTCTATTCCAGGTGTTAGAACGGATGGTTCAGAAATGAGGAGTCGACTTCTATTCCAGGTGTTAGAACGGATGGTTCAGAAATGAGGAGTCGACTTCTATTCCAGGTGTTAGAACGGATGGTTCAGAAATGAGGAGTCGACTTCTATTCCAGGTGTTAGAACGGATGGTTCAGAAATGAGGAGTCAACTTCTATTCCAGGTGTTAGAACGGATGGTTCAGAAATGAGGAGTCGACTTCTATTCCAGGTGTTAGAACGGATGGTTCAGAAATGAGGAGTCGACTTCTATTCCAGGTGTTAGAACGGATGGTTCAGAAATGAGGAGTCAACTTCTATTCCAGGTGTTAGAACGGATGGTTCAGAAATGAGGAGTCGACTTCTATTCCAGGTGTTAGAACGGATGGTTCAGAAATGAGGAGTCAACTTCTATTCCAGGTGTTAGAACGGATGGTTCAGAAATGAGGAGTCGACTTCTATTCCAGGTGTTAGAACGGATGGTTCAGAAATGAGGAGTCGACTTCTATTCCAGGTGTTAGAACGGATGGTTCAGAAATGAGGAGTCAACTTCTATTCCAGGTGTTAGAACGGATGGTTCAGAAATGAGGAGTCGACTTTTATTCCAGGTGTTAGAACGGATGGTTCAGAAATGAGGAGTCGACTTCTATTCCAGGTGTTAGAACGGATGGTTCAGAAATGAGGAGTCGACTTCTATTCCAGGTGTTAGAACGGATGGTTCAGAAATGAGGAGTCGACTTCTATTCCAGGTGTTAGAACGGATGGTTCAGAAATGAGGAGTCGACTTCTATTCCAGGTGTTAGAACGGATGGTTCAGAAATGAGGAGTCGACTTCTATTCCAGGTGTTAGAACGGATGGTTCAGAAATGAGGAGTCAACTTCTATTCCAGGTGTTAGAACGGATGGTTCAGAAATGAGGAGTCGACTTCTATTCCAGGTGTTAGAACGGATGGTTCAGAAATGAGGAGTCGACTTCTATTCCAGGTGTTAGAACGGATGGTTCAGAAATGAGGAGTCAACTTCTATTCCAGGTGTTAGAACGGATGGTTCAGAAATGAGGAGTCAACTTCTATTCCAGGTGTTAGAACGGATGGTTCAGAAATGAGGAGTCGACTTCTATTCCAGGTGTTAGAACGGATGGTTCAGAAATGAAGAGTCGACTTCTATTCCAGGTGTTAGAACGGATGGTTCAGAAATGAGGAGTCGACTTCTATTCCAGGTGTTAGAACGGATGGTTCAGAAATGAGGAGTCGACTTCTATTCCAGGTGTTAGAACGGATGGTTCAGAAATGAGGAGTCGACTTCTATTCCAGGTGTTAGAACGGATGGTTCAGAAATGAGGAGTCGACTTCTATTCCAGGTGTTAGAACGGATGGTTCAGAAATGAGGAGTCGACTTCTATTCCAGGTGTTAGAACGGATGGTTCAGAAATGAGGAGTCGACCTCTATTCCAGGTGTTATAACGGATGGTTCAGAAATGAGGAGTCGACTTCTATTCTAGGTGTTAGAACGGATGGTTCAGAAATGAGTAGTCGACTTCTATTCCAGGTGTTAGAACGGATGGTTCAGAAATGAGGAGTCGACTTCTATTCCAGGTGTTAGAACGGATGGTTCAGAAATGAGGAGTCGACTTCTATTCCAGGTGTTAGAACGGATGGTTCAGAAATGAGGAGTCAACTTCTATTCCAGGTGTTAGAACGGATGGTTCAGAAATGAGGAGTCGACTTCTATTCCAGGTGTTAGAACGGATGGTTCAGAAATGAGGAGTCGACTTCTATTCCAGGTGTTAGAACGGATGGTTCAGAAATGAGGAGTCGACTTCTATTCCAGGTGTTAGAACGGATGGTTCAGAAATGAGGAGTCAACTTCTATTCCAGGTGTTAGAACGGATGGTTCAGAAATGAGGAGTCGACTTCTATTCCAGGTGTTAGAACGGATGGTTCAGAAATGAGGAGTCAACTTCTATTCCAGGTGTTAGAACGGATGGTTCAGAAATGAGGAGTCGACTTCTATTCCAGGTGTTAGAACGGATGGTTCAGAAATGAGGAGTCGACTTCTATTCAAGGTGTTAGAACGGATGGTTCAGAAATGAGGAGTCAACTTCTATTCCAGGTGTTAGAACGGATGGTTCAGAAATGAGGAGTCAACTTCTATTCCAGGTGTTAGAACGGATGGTTCAGAAATGAGGAGTCGACTTCTATTCCAGGTGTTAGAACGGATGGTTCAGAAATGAGGAGTCGACTTCTATTCCAGGTGTTAGAACGGATGGTTCGGAAATGAGGAGTCAACTTCTATTCCAGGTGTTAGAACGGATGGTTCAGAAATGAGGAGTCGACTTCTATTCCAGGTGTTAGAACGGATGGTTCAGAAATGAGGAGTCAACTTCTATTCCAGGTGTTAGAACGGATGGTTCAGAAATGAGGAGTCGACTTCTATTCCAGGTGTTAGAACGGATGGTTCAGAAATGAGGAGTCGACTTCTATTCCAGGTGTTAGAACGGATGGTTCAGAAATGAGGAGTCGACTTCTATTCCAGGTGTTAGAACGGATGGTTCAGAAATGAGGAGTCGACTTCTATTCCAGGTGTTAGAACGGATGGTTCAGAAATGAGGAGTCGACTTCTATTCCAGGTGTTAGAACGGATGGTTCAGAAATGAGGAGTCGACTTCTATTCCAGGTGTTAGAACGGATGGTTCAGAAATGAGGAGTCGACTTCTATTCCAGGTGTTAGAACGGATGGTTCAGAAATGAGGAGTCGACTTCTATTCCAGGTGTTAGAACGGATGGTTCAGAAATGAGGAGTCGACTTCTATTCCAGGTGTTAGAACGGATGGTTCAGAATGAGGAGTCGACTTCTATTCCAGGTGTTAGAACGGATGGTTCAGAAATGAGGAGTCGACTTCTATTCCAGGTGTTAGAACGGATGGTTCAGAAATGAGGAGTCAACTTCTATTCCAGGTGTTAGAACGGATGGTTCAGAAATGAGGAGTCGACTTCTATTCCAGGTGTTAGAACGGATGGTTCAGAAATGAGGAGTCAACTTCTATTCCAGGTGTTAGAACGGATGGTTCAGAAATGAGGAGTCGACTTCTATTCCAGGTGTTAGAACGGATGGTTCAGAAATGAGGAGTCAACTTCTATTCCAGGTGTTAGAACGGATGGTTCAGAAATGAGGAGTCGACTTCTATTCCAGGTGTTAGAACGGATGGTTCAGAAATGAGGAGTCAACTTCTATTCCAGGTGTTAGAACGGATGGTTCAGAAATGAGGAGTCAACTTCTATTCCAGGTGTTAGAACGGATGGTTCAGAAATGAGGAGTCGACTTCTATTCCAGGTGTTAGAACGGATGGTTCAGAAATGAGGAGTCAACTTCTATTCCAGGTGTTAGAACGGATGGTTCAGAAATGAGGAGTCGACTTCTATTCCAGGTGTTAGAACGGATGGTTCAGAAATGAGGAGTCGACTTCTATTCCAGGTGTTAGAACGGATGGTTCAGAAATGAGGAGTCAACTTCTATTCCAGGTGTTAGAACGGATGGTTCAGAAATGAGGAGTCAACTTCTATTCCAGGTGTTAGAACGGATGGTTCAGAAATGAGGAGTCGACTTCTATTCCAGGTGTTAGAACGGATGGTTCAGAAATGAGGAGTCGACTTCTATTCCAGGTGTTAGAACGGATGGTTCAGAAATGAGGAGTCGACTTCTATTCCAGGTGTTAGAACGGATGGTTCAGAAATGAGGAGTCGACTTCTATTCCAGGTGTTAGAACGGATGGTTCAGAAATGAGGAGTCGACTTCTATTCCAGGTGTTAGAACGGATGGTTCAGAAATGAGGAGTCGACTTCTATTCCAGGTGTTAGAACGGATGGTTCAGAAATGAGGAGTCGACTTCTATTCCAGGTGTTAGAACGGATGGTTCAGAAATGAGGAGTCAACTTCTATTCCAGGTGTTAGAACGGATGGTTCAGAAATGAGGAGTCGACTTCTATTCCAGGTGTTAGAACGGATGGTTCAGAAATGAGTAGTCAACTTCTATTCCAGGTGTTAGAACGGATGGTTCAGAAATGAGGAGTCGACTTCTATTCCAGGTGTTAGAACGGATGGTTCAGAAATGAGGAGTCAACTTCTATTCCAGGTGTTAGAACGGATGGTTCAGAAATGAGGAGTCGACTTCTATTCCAGGTGTTAGAACGGATGGTTCAGAAATGAGGAGTCAACTTCTATTCCAGGTGTTAGAACGGATGGTTCAGAAATGAGGAGTCAACTTCTATTCCAGGTGTTAGAACGGATGGTTCAGAAATGAGGAGTCGACTTCTATTCCAGGTGTTAGAACGGATGGTTCAGAAATGAGGAGTCAACTTCTATTCCAGGTGTTAGAACGGATGGTTCAGAAATGAGGAGTCGACTTCTATTCCAGGTGTTAGAACGGATGGTTCAGAAATGAGGAGTCGACTTCTATTCCAGGTGTTAGAACGGATGGTTCAGAAATGAGGAGTCAACTTCTATTCCAGGTGTTAGAACGGATGGTTCAGAAATGAGGAGTCGACTTCTATTCCAGGTGTTAGAACGGATGGTTCAGAAATGAGGAGTCAACTTCTATTCCAGGTGTTAGAACGGATGGTTCAGAAATGAGGAGTCGACTTCTATTCCAGGTGTTAGAACGGATGGTTCAGAAATGAGGAGTCGACTTCTATTCCAGGTGTTAGAACGGATGGTTCAGAAATGAGGAGTCAACTTCTATTCCAGGTGTTAGAACGGATGGTTCAGAAATGAGGAGTCGACTTCTATTCCAGGTGTTAGAACGGATGGTTCAGAAATGAGGAGTCAACTTCTATTCCAGGTGTTAGAACGGATGGTTCAGAAATGAGGAGTCGACTTCTATTCCAGGTGTTAGAACGGATGGTTCAGAAATGAGGAGTCAACTTCTATTCC
This sequence comes from Bathymodiolus brooksi, assembly GCA_963680875.1. Taxonomy (NCBI): domain Eukaryota; kingdom Metazoa; phylum Mollusca; class Bivalvia; order Mytilida; family Modiolidae; genus Bathymodiolus; species Bathymodiolus brooksi. The sequence goes on along the minus strand of OY804581.1, from coordinate 31,742,901 downwards.
AGGTGTTAGAACGGATGGTTCAGAAATGAGGAGTCAACTTCTATTCCAGGTGTTAGAACGGATGGTTCAGAAATGAGGAGTCAACTTCTATTCCAGGTGTTAGAACGGATGGTTCAGAAATGAGGAGTCGACTTCTATTCCAGGTGTTAGAACGGATGGTTCAGAAATGAGGAGTCGACTTCTATTCCAGGTGTTAGAACGGATGGTTCAGAAATGAGGAGTCGACTTCTATTCCAGGTGTTAGAACGGATGGTTCAGAAATGAGGAGTCGACTTCTATTCCAGGTGTTAGAACGGATGGTTCAGAAATGAGGAGTCAACTTCTATTCCAGGTGTTAGAACGGATGGTTCAGAAATGAGGAGTCGACTTCTATTCCAGGTGTTAGAACGGATGGTTCAGAAATGAGGAGTCGACTTCTATTCCAGGTGTTAGAACGGATGGTTCAGAAATGAGGAGTCAACTTCTATTCCAGGTGTTAGAACGGATGGTTCAGAAATGAGGAGTCGACTTCTATTCCAGGTGTTAGAACGGATGGTTCAGAAATGAGGAGTCAACTTCTATTCCAGGTGTTAGAACGGATGGTTCAGAAATGAGGAGTCGACTTCTATTCCAGGTGTTAGAACGGATGGTTCAGAAATGAGGAGTCGACTTCTATTCCAGGTGTTAGAACGGATGGTTCAGAAATGAGGAGTCAACTTCTATTCCAGGTGTTAGAACGGATGGTTCAGAAATGAGGAGTCGACTTTTATTCCAGGTGTTAGAACGGATGGTTCAGAAATGAGGAGTCGACTTCTATTCCAGGTGTTAGAACGGATGGTTCAGAAATGAGGAGTCGACTTCTATTCCAGGTGTTAGAACGGATGGTTCAGAAATGAGGAGTCGACTTCTATTCCAGGTGTTAGAACGGATGGTTCAGAAATGAGGAGTCGACTTCTATTCCAGGTGTTAGAACGGATGGTTCAGAAATGAGGAGTCGACTTCTATTCCAGGTGTTAGAACGGATGGTTCAGAAATGAGGAGTCAACTTCTATTCCAGGTGTTAGAACGGATGGTTCAGAAATGAGGAGTCGACTTCTATTCCAGGTGTTAGAACGGATGGTTCAGAAATGAGGAGTCGACTTCTATTCCAGGTGTTAGAACGGATGGTTCAGAAATGAGGAGTCAACTTCTATTCCAGGTGTTAGAACGGATGGTTCAGAAATGAGGAGTCAACTTCTATTCCAGGTGTTAGAACGGATGGTTCAGAAATGAGGAGTCGACTTCTATTCCAGGTGTTAGAACGGATGGTTCAGAAATGAAGAGTCGACTTCTATTCCAGGTGTTAGAACGGATGGTTCAGAAATGAGGAGTCGACTTCTATTCCAGGTGTTAGAACGGATGGTTCAGAAATGAGGAGTCGACTTCTATTCCAGGTGTTAGAACGGATGGTTCAGAAATGAGGAGTCGACTTCTATTCCAGGTGTTAGAACGGATGGTTCAGAAATGAGGAGTCGACTTCTATTCCAGGTATTAGAACGGATGGTTCAGAAATGAGGAGTCGACTTCTATTCCAGGTGTTAGAACGGATGGTTCAGAAATGAGGAGTCGACCTCTATTCCAGGTGTTAGAACGGATGGTTCAGAAATGAGGAGTCGACTTCTATTCTAGGTGTTAGAACGGATGGTTCAGAAATGAGTAGTCGACTTCTATTCCAGGTGTTAGAACGGATGGTTCAGAAATGAGGAGTCGACTTCTATTCCAGGTGTTAGAACGGATGGTTCAGAAATGAAAATTTCACGGGTTTATATACTCCAGTTGACAGTGTGTACAACGCCGTGCACGTGGAGTTGGATATATAGGACTTTACTGATTGAGATTCATTATGTATTGAGGTGTGCTCGACTCGTCAAGCTTAAATCATTCAACTGTAGATTCCTAAAAATAATCAACGATAGTTAATTATTTTTAAGAATCCACAAGTTGGTGTGTATTCTCGCACTTAAAACATTTCCTACCTGCAAAGGCATTTTTTATTTTTTATCTTTTTACATTTTTAATATTTAGAATGCCAAATTAGATAACAATAAACAAAAATAAAACGATGAATTTTTATTGGCATACGTACGTCCTTTCGGTTCTCGTTTATATATAGATATCTCAAGGTCTACCAAATGTTCCAAATGTTCACCTGTCTGATTTGTAATTATTTACGGTCGGTTCGTTGCTTGTTGTTTGTATTGAGAGAATATATTCACGTACTCGTCAATTCTGAAAGTGGCGTTAAAAACAATAAATCAATCAATCAATTATTAATTATATAGTATAGTACTATGTTCACTATGTAAACTAGCAAATATCTTATGTGTTTATCGGGAAAAGGGTCTGTGTATATTTTAGAAACATTTAAGAACAAACATTTTTTTCAATATTTTCAATCAAATAAAAAGTTCAATTTTAAAACATGTATTATTTTAATTGATTTATTTTTGTTGGTCTCTGAAATGAATTTTAAAATGCTTATATTTTCCATACATTCAATATTTCATTTTAATAAAAATGCACTTAATAATATGCCAAAGAATTTAACATTTCAAGTTACTGTGTATTTATGAGTCCTGTTAATAGTAACGCTATCCGTTTCGAAATATCCATATCTCAAATGACAATGGATCTTTACAGTTTTATGTATTTTTACTTCTTTCCTCTATAACTGACAATACTTTTACCGGACTTTACTAAATGAGTAACACGGCGGGTGTCTTATAAGAAGCAGGAACTACTTACACTTGGCGATCACCTGGATTCAAATTTTTTTTTATTTTCTGTGTTGTGTTGTGTTTTTTGCTTTTTTGTTTGTTTGTCTTCGTCCTGTGTCTTGTGTGCCGAATGTTGCCAGTGTGAGTGTCTCTGGATTGTCCATTCTTGATTTTTTTTTCGAAGTTTATTTAATAAAAAAAAGGGTTTCCTTTATAAAACTTGAAGTAAAAAAAAGTAGATATAACTAACATATAAGGTGGATGGTCAGGTGTAGGACAGACAGTTTTAATTCCAGTTTTTTATCAGTCCAACGAAAAATATAGATGGTTGTTGGATTTTTATACAGTTAAAACATGGACATTTGCCTCCTCCAATATTTTTTTTACATTGAAATAAAACATTATTATCGCCTTTAGGCTTGATATTGCACCTAATACAATACTGGGAGGTTTTTTTCACAAGCAGGTGTTAAAGGTTGCATTGCTGCTTACATTCTGTCCTGTAGAAGAACTCATCACTTTTTTATTTGTTTGTCTCAATTTGTTTCCCATTTTTGAAATAATAAGAAAAGAATGGCCTATTGAATATAAAATAAATGTAATTCTGTATTGAATAATATCAAACTCCACCAATTATGTTTAAATTTGCCCTCATACTGGTATTTAGGATAAATTTATATGGTAGAACTTAATACTGATTTGGTTATCAATACAGAGTTTTGACCATGTAAAGATTTCTGAAACATTTAAAGGGATAGTGGTGCAAGTTTGTTTAAAAAAAAATTGAAAGTTTATTTTTGTTTGAAAATTAATATATGCCTTCAAAGCATGAGTATAAAACCTCTTCCGCGAGATTCTAACAAAAACGTATTTTAGTTGGGTTTTTTTGGTGTGCAGCTTGTCTCCCAGCATCACTAATTATGACTGTGCCAACTACATGCACAATGGCACTGATGTCTACACTTCAGCATTAATTTGAACTCTCTACGTTTCCTTCAATTCCATCCAATTGTCATGTTGGTGGCCTATGTTAATTCTTGTTTTATTCATATCCATTATGTTCATTATATACTACTGTTAATTTAAATTCATATTAAATACAAATTTGGAACATGTTTTTATTCCTTAGATCAATCAACATTGCATATCAAGTCAAATTTATGTTTTTGTTTATTCCAGTTTGATATCCTTTAATGAAAGATACACATTAGAATACAATGATACATGGTGTTCTATATTCTGGATTTTTTTTTAATGTTATTGCTTTTCATTACCTAACTTTGTTGGTCTGCTGTAAGCAAATGAATGAACATATTGACAAATTGTATTTATTTCTGAACAGCACATAATTTATAATGAATATATTTTGGAGAAAATTTCATCGACATCTGAGGTGGGGCCGATTTTGACCCTTTTAGCCCTCAGCCCTTTACCACCTTCTATTTGCCAGGGCCGTCGTGGTTGTCACCATATGGTAGTTGGATTTACAACTACCTGTGCAATCAGTGTCTTTCACCACTAAAGTTGTGAGTTCGAACCCCATTCATGGTGAGGTGAACTCAATACAATATTATGTGATAAAGTTTGTCAGTGACTTGCAACAGGTTGGTGGTTTTCTCTGGTTTCCTCCACCAATAAAACTGACTGCCACAATATAACTGAAATATTATTGAAAGTGGCATTAAACACCATAAACCAAACCAAACCATTTGCTGCTTTATAAGATGAAGTCTTAAAACAACAAGAACATGAAAATATATGTTATTTTTTTTATTTTGACATAGCAATCTAGATTCAATTGTTTACACACATGAATTTTACACACAATAAACACATAACAAACAGGTAATAGTCACTTTTAACAATTAAATTACACAATATAACACACATTCTAGCTTAAAGTAAAGGGTGCATCTTAAAACCCTTTGTCTTGCGAGTTCATATTTAATCAAATCCATGCATCAAAATATTCAAGAAATCAAGAAATATAGTATATAGTCGAACCTACCTATATGGTCACCTCTATTCAACAGTCACCTGTATTAAACGGTCACATTTTTCTTGTCCTATCATAGAAAAGTTCATATGAACTGAACCTCTTTTAAGAGGTCACCTGTCTTATAAGACCACTTTTTCTTTATCCCAAAGGTGACCTCTTACTACAGGTGTGACTATACATTTTTTAAATATTTAATTAAACCATGGGAATGATCCTAAAAATGTTTGTTAAAATAAATAAAAAAAAAACCAATTCTTTACAAAATTTGTATATCAAATTATACATCACAAATTTGTAAACAGCAAACTTCTGATCATAATATGGTCACAGACATATATCTTGCATTTTGGTTTTTTTGGTGTATTTCTCTGATGAAAAAATGAATGCCATAAAGGGCATAAGCAACCTTAGCAAACTTTGACTATCCTGTTTAGACCCTTTTTTATTTTTACTTTTAAATTACCCGTATTTGACTTTACGACTTTGAGGTCTTAAGGATACAATTTCACTAGTATCTACTGTCAGACCTCCCCATGTGATCACCTCTATTAACCAGTCACCTGTATTAAATGGTCACATTTTTCTTGTCCTGTCATTGAAAATTTCATATGAATCAAACCTCTTTTAAAAGGTCACCTGTCTAATAAGACCACCTTTCCTTTGTCCCAAATATGACCTCTTAATACAGGTTTGATTGTATATGGCTATCATTTCTAGATTTGTTGGGGAACCAAGGATAAGGTTTTGTAATGGTTGATGATTAAACAAAAAATTTATTTCACATGATTAATAGTAAAATTGCTTCTTTGTTTTCTGATAGTTTTTTTATTCTGTTCAATATTCTCTCTATCAAATTAATTTATGGGAAAAAAATATATTCAGTGAAACCTGTCTAAACCGAACCCTGATTAAACCAAAATCTTACATAAACTGAATTTTAAATAAAGTCCTAATGCATGAAATCTTTGTTAATTTAACTTGTATAAACTGAACACCTGTCTATTCCGAACACAAAAGTTGATCCCAAGGACGTTTGGTTTAGACAGGTTAAACTGTACTTAAATAAGTATAAAAAAATATAGTAAAATATTTTAAAAGAAAATACTCTATATGATTTGACACAGTATTTTTAAGATATCACAGTCTTAGAAAAATATATTCTTTGTGGTTATGAGATGTACCAGTTCCATTTGCTTTCATCATCATCGTCATCATCTTCTTCACCCAATGTCCCTGGTAAACCTCTTCTTGAGTTTACTTTTCTCCAAATGCGTCTGAAATGAAAAATGTAAACAAATAATTACTAAAAAAACAAAAACAAAATTCAAACTATATTACCCATAAAATACTTAAATAATTACACCAATAACACTGACTGCCACAATATAACTGAAATATTGTTGAAAGTGGCTTTAAGCATCATAATCCAAATTTTCAAATATATATACACAGGTTTTTAGAGAACAAACAAACAAAAAAATAAAGACATTTCAATATTAATTTTAAAGGGGAGATAACTGACAATTTTTATTACTGAAAAATAGGTTGTGATTAAATTTGATCCATAATTTAATAATGGCACTTCAGCCTGTCAGGCATAATTTTATTATTTAAGGAATATTTGAAATTGTTGACCAGATTATACGATATAACCTGGTTTGGGTCAGTTTACGCTTAGTAAACCGCGAAGCGATTTATGAAAAGCGTAAACTGACCCAAACCAGGTTATGCAAGTATAACCTGTTCAACAATTTCAAATATTCCTTATAATTTAATTTTTTCAAGAAAATTTAATGATTCCTCGATTTTAATTACGATTATTTCATGTGACTATTTGAATTTGTCGTTGGCGGATGAACACGTTGGTGACGTCACAATACCAACCCAGGTTATCTAGTATAACCAAAATTTTCTCCAGGCGGATTAGCCAATCAGATTGAAATATTCAAATCAAATTAAATTATTCTTTAATATTTGGTAACGTCAATCAGGGATTTTATTGTCACAGACTGAATTTTCATAATGAATTAATGTAAATGTGTCAGAATAATGTGACTACTTCTATTCTAAAATGACAGAACTTTGCAAAACTTGATTTTTGGACGAATAAATTGCTGGAATCATCCCTTGCACTGCCACAAGATATTCAGCAGGTCAAAAAGTATTTACCTGACATTATCAGTTCTTGAAATACAAGTATTTCTTTCAATTAAAAATAAATTGATCAAATGGGAGAACATTTTTTGAACTTTTTTTTTATGCTGATAAATGGTCAGCATTTCAATTTCAAACACAAAAACATAAACTCATTTAATGTAATGGAGTAAAGTGAACCAACACCTCTCTATGATAAAATGTGGTAGAGCAACTTGAATGGATACCCAGGGGTATGTGACGGTTGTCTTAAAAAATGTTCAAAAGATTGGTGCAAAAAATTAGGGAATAACTGTTTTGTTATTGAAGTTTGTTTTTTTTAACAAAATGACCTCCTTTAAAGTCTTTTGATATAATTATGGCTTGTTTAAAAAAAAAAAAAAAATGGAAGACACTTCTAGTTAAAATAAGCAGTTATTTTGTTCAGTAAATCAAAGAGCCTTATAACTCCAGAACGAAAAAATGGAAAAGTCTGAAATGAAACTTGGCCTTCCTTTTATTGCCCCTCACCTTGTGTATAAATTTCAAATGATTTACATAAGGGCAACTTAAGTTATTGAGCAGAAACCAAATTGGGGCCATACAGACATGGGTAAAACCTAATGCCCCGATGCCTAGTGGCAGCATAAAAAAACTTGAAAAAAAAGAAAACTAACCTTGCATCTCTTTCACTAGTATCAGCATCCTGAATAGCATCTTTTAATTCACTCTCCATGTCACCTATTGTCTTCTCTAAGTATTCATTCTGTTTTAATAACTTTTGAACTTCAATCTGGAAAAAAAAATAACAGCATATAATATGAATATATATAATCTAGAATACAATCAATAATAACAGAATTCTTGCTTCAATTCCAAAAATACTTAACAAATACATTGTAGTTCATGGCACTAAGGGCCATTTGTCCCGAAATGCCATGAACTATTTGTTATATAATAATTCATACTCAATGAAACTGCACACGTTGTCGTGCTGTGATACCCCCATAAGTTGATGTGTAGTAAAGTATTACATTATAGTGGGACTTAACGTGGTGGAGAGGCATAAAGGAGTGTAAAGAGTGTTGGAATCAAGAGATGTGTATCCCCCCCGGGCAGTTGGCTAGTAAACGTTTGGAATGATGAAAAATGATGTATTACAGATTATTAGATATAAATATTATAGATAGCTAAGTAAGGAAATAATTTATAGTAGTAGTTCGTAAGGGAACATGAAAAGGGCTATAACTCTCGCAAAAATCAACCATCCGTGAAATCTGTATAATATGCGCATGCTCAGATCATGGCCAATCAAGATACCAAATATGAATAAAATGCGACAAAAGACAAATGACTAGTTGCGTACACAAGATGTGCGAACGGATATATGGTCAAACAAACATGAAAAGGGCTATAACTCTCGCAAAAATCAACCATCCGTGAAATCGGTATAATATGCACATGCTCGGATCATGGCCAACCAAGATACTAAATATGAATAAAATGCGACAAAAGACAAATGACTAGTGGCGTACACAAGATGTGCGGACGGACGTATGGTCAAACAAACATGAAAAGGGCTATAACTCTCGCAAAAATCAACCATCCGTGAAATCGGTATAATATGCACATGCTCAGATCATGGCCAACCAAGATACTAAATATGAATAAAATGCGACAAAAGACAAATGACTAGTGGCGTACACAAGATGTGCGGACGGACGTATGGTCAAACAAACATGAAAAGGGCTATAACTCTCGCAAAAATCAACCATCCGTGAAATCGGTATAATATGCGCATGCTCAGATCATGGCCAACCAAGATACCAAATATGAATAAAATGTGACAAAAGACAAATGACTAGTTACGTACACAAGGATTAGGGACTGACGGACAAGGGTATTCAAGTATACCCACCACTCTGCGAGTGGGGGTATAATAAAACTTGCAAATCTGTCAGACGACATGTTTTTGTAATTGTATATCTAAAACCAAAAACAAAGTTCGGACAAAATCCGGAAGAAAACATTATATTGACCGCCCGGTCTATATACTGTTGTATGGATCGGCTCGCCAACAAAGCAAATAGGGAAAATATAAACGTAAAGTATAATATAAATAATTAATATACAGTGCATGTATTTTGCTTTGTGTTGAGGTTGTATACCATAAAACTGTTGAAAGACATTCTTTATACTTTTTATATACCTGTATTTTAATGGTTTGGTTTAGGTTTATGGTGTTTAATGCCACTTTCAACAATATTTCAGTCATATCATCAGTTTTATTGGTGGAGGAAACCAGAGTACCCGGAGAAAACTACAGACCTGCCTACCTTGCCATGAGCAGGATTCGAACTCACAACATTAGTGGTGATAGGCACTGATTGCACAGGTAGCTGTAAATCCAACTACCATATGATCAAGACCATGATGGCCCTGTATATTAGTGTATAATGAAAAGGGGTATAGCCATGTTCTTCAATCTTCAAGCAGAGTGAGCTTTCTTTGTTGCCAGCTTTTTAATATTTTTGACACACCTATAAATTTTTATTTTTCTAAAATGTAGGTTAATTTACCAATGTCATCACATTAAGGTTATATGGCACATTATAATTCCTTTAAATAACATCAAATCCGTTGTTTGTAGGAGAATCATGTGTTATTTACGTTATTTGTGTTTGTTTGCGTATAGTGGTGTCCAAAACATATTGTGTTGTGTTTTTGTTTTGTTTTTCTTCACCTTGTGTACCATATGTTGCCAGTTTCTCTGGATTGTCCATTTTTGATTGCCCCTTCGGTGTTCTCTAACGTTTATTTACCTCAGTTTCTTTGATACACTGCTCTAAATGAGAACATACAGTCAGCGGTACATATTCAGCTCTGAGTTTGGTGCGTAAATCTTGTAAATCGTCTAATTTCTCTAAAATCTGTGACTTGACGTGTTCAATTTCATCACATAATTCTGGTGGAGGTTCTTCACGATACACGCTGGTTGTTATTGTCCTTGATTCTAAATATAAAAATAAAGTTTTTAACATAAAATGCCCGATTTACTAAGCTATAAACATTGCATAACCAGTAGTATTTCAAAATATTTCTGATATTTGCAGCAAATTCACTAACAAGTCTACAGGTTAATTACAGGAGTTTAGGTAATTTGATAAAAACAAGGCAATTTCATACACTGTATATAAATGTAGATGTATAAGTTAGTGTGCACGACAAGTTTCTGGAATAACCTTCATCAGATACACTCAAAGTAAAAAGATATGTCAATATACAATTTCATTGTTTCTAAAATTGTGCCAAAGCTAGAAAATCAATATTTTAGAGCACCAATCCTTAATGACCCTTAAACAAAATAAATCAAAAACAGGTTACATACTCTTTAAAATGCACAAATATATTGAAAAGTATCTTTAACATACCTGGTGTTGGTACATTCTCTAACCAAACCTTTTCTTCTTCTAATTTCTTTCTTAACCTGTTAAAAAAATGAGAATTCATTAGACAGATAACTTCTGTGAGAACATTTCCAAGGAAAGTATAAATAGAGAATGAGTCTGTGTACACACCCAAAGACAGCAAAAACACACCATGTGTTTCTGTACATACTCAAAGATAGTACAATACAGCAAAGTATGAAAAGAAAGTATAAACAGTGATCGATGGTCATGCAATTCCACTAATACCAACAAAACGAACAACCTCAAATTATATATGTGTATATAACAAAGAGAGTAAACAGTACACCATTATGTTAATCTTAATTTTGAAATATATATCATAGACTGAATGAATATATCACTAAAGGAGCACTCTGTGCAAAAAAAAATAATTGACCAAATTGATTTGTCCATTTTCTCCAGTATTGATCACTTCACAATAATTCTTCATAACAATTTAGCTTATCATATTCATATTTCATTTATTCTTTTTAAAAGGGCTGTGGTTGTGATCATGTGGTAGTTGGATTTACAACTACCTGTGCAATCGGTGCCTATCACCACTAAAGTTGTGAGTTCGAAACCCGTTCATGGCGAGGTGTACTCGATACAACATTATGTGATAAAGTTTGTCAGTGACTTGCGACAGGTACTCTGATTTCCACTACCAATAAAACCGACTGCCAAGATATAACTGACATATTGTTGAAAGTGGCGTTAAACACCATAAATCAAACCTAAACCAATCATTTTTATTATGTCTCTCCTTCGAACGAAGGGAGACATATTGTTTTAGTCTGATTTTTTTCTTCCGCTCCCGCTTCTTCTGCTTCTTCTCAGCGAAGCTTGTCCGAACCATAACTTTTTTGTCTTTCCAGATAGGTCAATTATATTTCGTATGTGGGTGCATGACCATAAGGCGGTGTGTCGCACACCGTAATGACCTCCGTGGGGACTTTGACCTCAAGGTCAAATAATTGTTTTTTTAAATAGTATTTTCTTGTCCAGGCCATAACATTTTTGTCTTTCGAAATAGGTCAATGATATTTGGTATGTGGGTGCATGACCATAAGGCAGTGTGTCGCGTACCATAATGACCTTCATGGGGCCTTGACCTTTGACCTCAAGGTCAAATAATTGTTTTTTATATAGAATCATTCAACTCATAATGTGTAACTTATTGTTGTACAGATGGCTGCATTAAGGGGAGACATAAGTTTTAGGTATCTAAAACAGTTCTTCCTAGTTAATATTGAGTTACCTTTCATTATCTTTCAAGCATTCTGTAGCTTTTCCCTCTAAAGTAACAACTTTTTGTTTGGCATCCTCTAAATCTTTAGGTCTAGATGTACCTCTACTTGTCATTTGTTGGACCTGATCACGTAGCATACGACTATTCTGTGGCGTCTGTTTATCTAACAGCCGAGAGATATAATTATCATATTCTGTCTGAAAAAAATAATTGACAAAACGTTTTTCTTTTTTGAAAAGCATATTCATATATATTTTGGAATTAAATATTTGTGTAGTGTTGTGATTGTTAAAATGTCTTAATCTAAGTTGTTTTCTGTTTTTTTTGTTTTTTTTGGGGGGGGGGGGGGGGGGGGGGGGGGTGGGGGTGGAGGGGTAAATATCAGGTTTAATAATAATTCATAAGAATTATTTTACTAGATTATCTATCCTTATTTCATTGATATTCAAAGGTGAAGTAGGGTTAGGGTTAGGTATATGATGTTTAACACCACTTTCAACAATATTTCAGTTATACTGTGGCGGTAAGTTTTATTGGTGGAGGTAACCGTAGCACCCAGAGAAAACCACTGACCTGTCGCAAGTCACTGACTATTTCCCTTTGGGGTGTGATTTATATTAATTAACCTGTTATTTTCTGTGCTATCTTGAAGTTAAATTTGAGTCCGTTCATAGTAACTTCTCAGATAACTTGATTACTTGGATATTTACATGTAAAATTATTGGTCCTTTTCATTTCAATACAACATTAGGTTCAACTGTATAAACTCTCATATTTTATCATTTACTGCACCGTTGTATACACAAACATTGCTCTGTCTTTACAATTGAAATATACTGTATGTTTCTTTCTTCATACAACAGTACAACTGTATTACAATGGACAAAAATAAAGATCAGTTAGTAAATTTAAAGGGATATTAAAGCTCGTTTTAACATATATTTTTTCAACTCGTGACGAAGGTTGTTTCTTTTCAATTTAATTGTAAAAATAATCCAAAAATACTTTGCACGCCCATATAATCCCTAATATCGTTAAAATATCACTTAAAAGGGTCGAAATGAATTTTTGTCCAGGATGCAAAAATTCAATTCAAGGCAAAGACCGCAAGATATGACAGAATTATCAACGAATTATGTCACTTTTACAAAGTTTCATTGATAAAAACCGGGTTAATGTTTCATAAATATCATTTATTGAACCAATTGCAAGTTTTCATGAGATACAAAAAATTACCAAAATGAGCTTTAATATCCCTTTAAACAGTTTATCTAGTATATTAAATTGAAATGGCATACCCATAAATAAATACACTTTGCCTTGGGTGGGAATAAAACTCTCTAGGCCCTAGGGATAGGCATGGAATATTATAGGTAAATTTAAACCTTACTACCATATGATCGCATTCAAGATGATCCTCATAATTTCGGTTAGAACAAATTTATTTTAATACATGTATGTATATCATATCTAATCAGATACATGTATAATAATTTTGTGGCTCATAAAAGCTCATATTATAAACAATTTTCACTGCTATGATAATTAAGGAATATTTGAAATTTTTGTACAGGTTATACGATATAGCCTGGTTTGGGGCAGTTTACGCTTAATAAACTGCGAAGCAGTTTATGAAATGTGTAAACTGTACCAAACCAGGTTATATAAGTATAAAATGTTCAAAAATTTCAAATATTCCTTATAATTTAATTTTTACAACAAAATTTATTGATTCCTCGATTTTAATTACCGGTACGATTATTTCATGGGACTATTTGAATTTGTCGTTGGCGGATGAATATGTATGTGACGTCACAATACCAACCTAGGTTATCAAGTATAACCAAAATTTTCTCCAAGTGGATCAACCAATCAGATTGCAGTATTCAAATCAAATTAAATTATTCTAATATAAACAATAAATACCTTTACACATCTAAGGATATAAGCAAAAGTCGTTGATTCTGACATCAGGTCTTCATATATGTTACTATATACTTGTAGTTTGTGAAAATTTGGTCCCGTATCATATATATTAAGTCTGTCTAGCTCCTGAAAAAGAAAACAAAACGTTGATGTATGCAACTATATTTTATACATTGTATTTCTGTCCCAATTAACCAGGACACAGAATTCTTGAGAGTTTATAGTGTACAATATGAGATGCACCACATTTTTTGTTCATAAATGACATAATCCTTTAAGCCTAAACACAGATTTCCATTTACAGGTATTCTTCAGCTTGTTTTTGATTTGATAGTTGATAGTGTACCATATGAGGTTCACCACACATTTTGTTCTTGATTCATGGGTTAGGTGTTGTGATGTTTAACTCCACTTTCAACAATATTTCAGCTATATCGTGGTGGTGAGGTTTATTGGTAGAGGAAACCAGAGTACTCGGAGAAAACCACCGACCTGTCGCAAGTCACTGATAAATTTTATCACATAATATCGAGTACGCCTTGCCATTAACAGGATTCTTGGAGGAAACTGGAGTACCAGATTCCAAGCCAGGAAACAGATTTCCGTATTAGCTTTCATCATCTTGTTTTTGTTTATGGTGCAACCATATGAGATGGCAGAGATGCACCACATTTATCTCCAATTCCAAACCAAGACTCGCTGATTTCCATTTACTTCTATTGCTTGTTTTTGCTTTAAGACTGTTTAGATGAGAAATTTTAGAGGTTATTATTCGTGATCCGACAAGACTGTTGTTGTTTACTATTTATTTTTAAGTTTTTAAATTTACATGCATAAAACCAAAATACTGTAAACTAGTCAATTTTGGTGTAATAAATTCCTATTTATATAATATATACTTCTCTTCATTTGACACAAGTTTGAATCTTAATTTCTGCTGCATACTGTAAAAGTAGAAATTTTTGTGTTTGGGTAATTTTCACTTATTTTGCTATTTTAATCAATGAGCAAAAATTACCTCCAATGTAGAAAAGACAACTCTAATTAATTTACGGAAATATCGTCGTGGATGCAAAAACTGCAAAATATACTTTTTAGATCTTATCTCTCCACAAATTTAACTCCCACGTGAACAAGTTTTGGTAGACAAATTGTAAAATAAGCACATTTACAGTATCTCATCTTTCACTACAATCTGATAATTATATGCTTTATTAGACTTTTTAATTTTTATATATTATGTTTTGACTTTTTTGTTTTATGGGTCACAAGGTAGGCCTTAATCTAAATTATTGTTTTATATAGTTTCACACAATAATTCTGATCAAAGCTATTTCATTAAAAAAGATATCATTAAACAATCAATCAAAAATATACAAAAAATATTTCGATTCAGAGTCAAAGTTGATTGTACAGCCACAGGGTGTGTGTGCAATTCAGTATAACAATAAACTTAGCAACATATAAATTCTGTAAAAATATTATAGTACATCATATTAATTAGTTTTGAACCAAAATCGTGATTGAATTTCCTGCCAATATCTAGGTATTAATTCTACTCACCTCTTCTAGCCTTCTCTCTAAATGTGCCACTGCCTTGATACCTGTCAATACATTCTGTTCTTCAGAATCCTGTTTTCTTAATATGCCACTTTCAAATTGTTTCATTTTACAAAACTGATCTTTTTTAGTAACACCAGTGTGGTACGTTGGCAAGAATGAGTGACGGAATGTCAATAATCCATCATGATCAAGTCTCTCTGATAATTCCTCCATTACATCATAATCTTCCGAAAAAGGTTGTTTTTTGGCCAAAGGTGCAAAAACTTCACGAGGTATCATCATTTCTTCTGCTTTTAATTCCTCAACTAAAACACCATCATTTAATTCACTATAAATAGATTTTCTAGAAACAGGACTTATATCTTTCCTTGTAGAAACTGGTCGTGAATCCTGTTCACTTTGTTGATGTTGTAATTTCTTTTTAGATAACGACTCATCAGACCGTTTTTTCTCTGGAAGTGGTACACTTCCAGAAGTGCCCACACTGAAGTCATACAGTACATTTAATACATTTTTCAATTTCTTTCTTTCCGCGTCATCACCACTACTGTCTGATGTGTGTGTTGTTTGTGTTTTATATGTGGTGTGTGTTGTGCGAGTTGAGGGTCTTGACTTACTGTCTTTGCCGGCAGTCCATTTTGCACTGCCCCATTCAGACCTGGGTTTGTGCAAAAGAGATTCATTTAAGTGACCTCCAGCAAAGTCTTTAATATCATTTTTCTGTTTGACTTCTGCATCGTTTAGTAAATTTCTAAGCTGTCTGTGTGATGTAAATTTATATGCTGCCATGGGTATTTAGGTCCTGCAAAATATATTTCAATATGGACAATTGTAAGAAGTTTATTTATCAGTTATATCATGGAGAGAAAATACATTCAATGGAATGATAATGATATATGCTTTGTACTAGACCAACATACATAGTTAAATTTTTAAAGTGCTAGCTCATCGATACAACAATCCATGGGTAGACATGTCGCTCCATGCAGACACATCCTGATTCTAATTTCTAAATCAACCAGTCTTTGCTCTTTCTCATCAATATAATTTCGTTGAGATTAGGATTCCGAAGAAATTTTCGGTCAGTTTCTACATCCTAATCTCGATTGAAGACCTATCAAAGGTATTCTGGATATTTAAAATTTGACCCCTCGGTGCATTTCAATGGATATTTTGGCATGGACGGATTGTGTCAGATCAAGTGCAGGCAAGATTTCATATATAGACATATTTTCTAGTTCAAATCTGCAAAAATATTGATATTTTCTTACCTTTTGCAACGCCTATAAGATAAAATAATCCAACATCCACTTCAAACTGTCCGCCATTTTAATGAACTCATGAACTACACCACGTGATCAAAATCGTCACATATTTTGTTAGTCTGTTTCTAGATTAAAGGTCGATGTCAAATATTTATTGTATATATGCAAGCATATCCTTAATGAGTTGTTGATTGGTTATAATAAAATATTTATAACATTAACAACATAAAAAAAGTTCAAGCCGTGTATATGGGATTTTTAAATTATAATAAAATATTTGACATCTACCTCTTGAATCTAGAAACAGACTGTAACAAAATCTGTGCTGCATTTTTAATGCCTCATCATTTTTAATAAGGAAGATATGTACTTTTAATTCTTTAAATTTTTTAATTGACCATGCCAGATCGACATGTATACAGTAGTGTAAATACAAGTTCTTTTATCTTCTAACTTTTTAACGTGGTTTTACCACAGGGGCTTGTTACGATTTTTTTTTAATCCCTCGACTACTCTAAAAAAACCACTTAGTTTTACTATTAATTTTAATGTAATAAAAAATCAAATTTTAAAACGCATTAATTATGTGGTGACCCTGCACATAGGGTAGATTTCCTGAAGAAAAAGAAGACGGTTAATAGAGAAGCAACAAATACCAATTTTATTGTCTTTGTTTTGACCCGACCAATGCTTGAACCCTGGTGTGACTTTTTACCCAAAAACACCCAAATACAGCTTCAAATTATATTATTTCTATTATTTTGAGATGTTTTATGAATAATTAATGATTTATTAGCTCCTCTATCGTTATTTTTTCATGAATTTCAACAAAATAGACAGTTTTTACGGACAATATCAAAACGATCCCGATCTCGGTCGGGTCGCTTACAATCACGAATATACCCAAAAATACATTAAAATTTCGTCTTTCAAAAGTCTGATATGTATAAATTATTTTCCCTGAGCAATTCCCTCTTTATGAAACACCAGTATCATAAGAGTTATCTCCCATTTAAGAAGGTATATGAATATAGCTATAACGGGGAAAATTTTGAATTTATTTTTCATAAAATTATTTTCATCCTCCGATTTATTGCAAACACCAACATTTTTATGTATTTCGTAAGTGCCCATCAGTATATATTTTTTTCTCTGCTTAAATATTACGGCTTTGGCGAAAAATAACAAGATTAAGAATTTCCCTGTTATAGTTGGCAGTGTCTATATACCCGACCATCGTGCAGCTAATTCTCCTCGGCTATTCGCACGACCGTCGTGCAACTAATATCACTCGCAGAGTTGTTGTTCGTTCCTTCAACATGTTGCTAGATAATTCGTCCCATTTCCATTTCAACCAACAGATAGTCGACCATTTCCTGTGTATGCCTTCAAGTTGGCCATTTCATAGTTTTCCACTTTAGAGAGAGCTAAATTTGTTTTAAAATTCGATAGGGCCTATAGCATATTTTTATTGGTTTTAATATTTTCAATAAACGGAGGACAGTTACTGTGAACAAATACTTCCTATTTCGTTGGCCCAAATTTATTTTTATCATAGTATAATAATAATATTAATATTTAATATTAGTCATGTTTATATCTTAATCATGTACAAGATTTTTTTCACTGACGGTGTAGAGTTCTGCATTTACTAGTTAACACATCAATATTGTTCCCGTTTATTTGATACACCATCTTGATACAGTACCTCTGACGACTGTCAATATCTATATGAATTACATAAAATTAATTTTATACATGTTGGCCTACAGGGAATCAAATCCGAGGTTTATAATCATTAATCATATTCATGATTCAAATTTTCTGCAGACTTCGTGATATATGAACCCTTGATATTGTGAAGATGCCAAACCCAATTATCTAATAGATACATGTATCCATATATATTCCCACCAAACTGTGCAATCACCCTAACTCAAAATATTGCGAATCCATTTAGGACAGGTGCTCGACGTAAAACTTTTCGATGAATAGATAATCAATTATTGAAATTCAGAAAAAAAACGTTAAATTAGAAACCTTGTAAGAAAAAGTGGGTAGGTGCAGTATTTTCTGAATACAAGTTTTAAGGCTTATAAACTCTATATACCATAGATTATTGTTCGTAAATCACCAAAACTGCGAGATGAATAGGACCCTATATCTATTTGCAAGGTAGCCCCCCAACCGTGTGTACTGTCTATTCCACACGTCACAGTCGTGTAATAGAATTCCCTTACATAATTCACACGACCGTCGTGTATATATCCCATCCTTATGCGTTGTCTATTTGCAGAACAGTCGTGTAAATAGACTTTTCCAGAATGCGCACGACGGTCGTGTATATGTCATCGGCAGTTATAGTTTTACTCTTATTTCGGTTTTTTTAAAACAAAATAAGATAAATAAATATAATAACTAAGAGTGTTGGAAGAAATATATTTGTTGTATGTAAGTAACACATACCATATGAATTTTGAGTGTGTTTGGGTACATTTGTATTTGTTGGAAGCGGCCATGTTGGTGTATCGATGTTTATTAAATAGTTATAAAATTGATCATTTTGATTACTCTTGTGACAAATTTATGAAATTTGAATTTTTTTATGAAAAATAATTCATATAGAACCTTTAACTAATACAATAAATACGATTTTATGGTGTATTTGGGTAAAAAGTCGCACCCCTCGAACCCCCAATCTACTGGTTTTCGCTGTCATATTTTAAATACCACCGTACCACAAAGGCATAATCATTAACTAAGCAAGCGATAGCACAGCCACAGGGGCTTGTTACGATTTTCTTTATCCCTTGACTGACAACTTTTAAAAAAATCGTAACAAGCCCCTGATACTCGGCGGATAGCTAAGTAAGCTCGTTCTTAAGTGACTTAAGTTTTTAACTGTAGAAATGTGGTTTATCTTGATAAAAATCTCATGAAAACCAGACAAGAAATTACCTCAGGCTGATTTTTCTTTTAAATAGTGATTTTAAATGAAAATAAACTTATGTCAAACATCTTTGTGAGTTAACAACACCTATTATTTACATTTAAAACCTTTACATGGAAAGAGCCATCTTGTTTGAAGTTGTTATGACAACATTGAAGAGCGCTTTAATGGGGGGTAATTCAATTATGGAATTTCTAGCAATATACAATTTTTTCGGATACGGCTTTCCATGGTCCATAAGCATAGGCCCTATAATATGAAGCCAGCACGGCCATGAATGCTCGCGCATCTGAAAATTATCTGACAATTTCACTCTCATCCAGTGCATCAAAAAGTGTCGAAATTTTTTGGCCGAGATATATTGCGGACGACTTTTTTTTAGGGCCGAATCTAATCTCATTCAATCGAGCTGTCGTTCCTTACGAAATCTCAAAAGTTAACTTCCCCGTAGAAACAAAAATTCTTGTCAGAATGTCAGAAGAGATTTAATAAATTAAAAAATATCAATATAAGTAAAACAAGCTAACAAAATGACTTTTATTACACACGGGTTCCTCCTCCTCCTCCTCCGGATCTTCACCCCCTTTATAGGGGGAACCATACAGGGTCCTCTGTATGTACAACTAGTGCTCCAAAATTATGTACAGTGATTTATCCTCCACCAAACGCATATTTATGTGCACAGATTTAAAACGGATAAAAAAGAGTTCGGGTAATGCCCTCACTATCTATTTATAGGGATAGCAGTCAATAGAAAAATTCCCTAGCCATGATATTTTTCAGTTTCAGGCTACTGTTATTTATAGTGATTTCTACATTTCCACGATAGGTACCAAGTAAAATCTGGTATCAATTGATAAATTAGAATCTACCGATTGTTATGGTACAAAACATATCCTAATTATATTTAATATATTTGTTTGGTTTTTAATTCTAAACGAGCATACTTTCAAAATATCTCCAAAATGACGTCATTTTGGACCGCCGACGTTGCCGTGATTTTCATGTTACTTTGACAAGTTACAAAACCGGGATGAGTGGCCAGGTAGTAGTGACAACCAATGATAGTTAAATTTAAGAGGAGATCCCGTAGATTACGATAATATTAGTTTCAAAGTAAAATATTCAATGATTCAGTATGAAAAACGGAAATAAAAAATGTCTAAGTTTTTCTATGTTCTTCCTCGATTTTTTCCCCACCAAACGTCGTCTACTCTAAACTTCAAAACATGAAGATATGCTCCAAACAATTGTTTTTCTGCTTGGTCGTCTGCCACACAACCCGTAAACCAGTTAAAAAATCGTGGGATACAAAAAAATGATGCGGATCCAGGATTTCAAGTTATGGGGGGGGGGGGGGGGGGGCGCACATAAAAAAATTGCGCCGAGCGGAGTGAGGCGCGAAAATTTTTGGGGTATTTCGTGTGAAAAAATCACGATTTTACGCCAAAAAATCATATTTTTTCCAATTTTAGGGGGGGCGCGCGCCGGGTGCGCCCCCTCCCCTGCATTGATTTTGAGGACGTTCACGATGTTACCGGTTGGAGTACAGAAGATGTCGACCACCTGGTGCTGCATAAAAAATTACCTGGTAAGAAATAATTCCTCCGTTTTATAAAAATTTAATACTCTTGATAACACAGCTCTGTATTTTTACAATCATATTATGATATCAATCAAGTACAGTGGAAAAAATATCATTTATGTTACAACTTGGGCTAATCCCATCAAAACAGGTAGTGGTGTATATTGAGTCATAAATTAGATCGACACACGGCTATAAATAACTTTCTTTTGTACTCAATATACGGCAAAACGCAACAGTTCTCGATAATTATATTGCATGAAATAATGGAAATTCGGAAAGTTAATGTGTAACGCACATGGTTCTTCCTAAAATTGAATCCATTTTAACGTAGAGGTCGACCTTTTAACTTGAAAAGGGGGCTATGCTTTTTTTTCATAAAAAAATCGACACTGATTAAAAAACAAAATATTCTGACAAGAAAATTGAAAGAAATTTGTTTCTTTTTTTTAAGTATTCTGATTCACAATTTGAATATTACAAAACTTAATACATTGACTTTTTTAATATTTAATTAGATAGGAAAAATATGGAGTAAATGGACAGTGATAAACAAATAAAAAAGTTTGCCATACAGTCTTTCGCGATTGAACAGTAAAAATGTCTCATTGATCATCCATTCCAGATTCATGATTATATCTTTTTTTTCGGCTTCAGGTCTCGCAGCTGCTGGCCAGTGTAGAGTTCGTTTTGAGTTAAGCTACCTCCTAGTAGGAGCACTATTTGAGAGAAACCAGTTTTTGAACCAAAAACCAATAAATGTAATAGATTGTATTAAAGCTGTTGATGGTGAAGTCCGTGTCCCAAGGGTTGATTCCTTGAAACGACACGTCTTAAAGCGGTTTCAAAAAGTAAATTCGTTCGAGTCTAGCATTCTGAAAGACCTTTCAGAAAAAGTTTCAATACTTTATCCAAACATCGATGGTGTTAGCAATCCCTGCAACTGCCGTGAAAAGGGTATTACAAATAAAGACTTTTTATCTACTTTTGGGAAAATGATGAAGAACAAATCTCTGAAGGAAGTCCACAATTACTCCATTGAAATCCTTGGTTTTGACGAAAAATCATCAGACGCAGCGCTGAATAACAAATATAAAAAAATGACTGAAATAAAGAGCAATTTACAGAAAAACAAAGAATATGATGAACTAGATCGGTTTTTAAAATTACCGTTTTCCCTCCCGCAATATCATCAATAAAATAAAAATGCCCATAAAAGAAAAGCTGATACTAATGCAACATTTACTGAATTTTCCGATTTTCGTCATTTTGAAAAGAAGCTGCGTATCGCCGAATCTAAACTTGAAATTTCATGCAATATTATTGACGATTTTTACGATCTTCAAGGTGAAATAGATGAACTTGTTGATGAATGCTGTCAACAAAAACACACTATACTGACTTTAAATTCAAAACTTAGTCAAATTCAGAAGAAATATAAAACCCAAAGTGAAAAAAATGATAAAATATTGCAGCGGTACAAACTATCACGAATTTAGAAAGTATCAGAAACGGGAGAGCTATCATAAAAAAGTTATTAGCGAACAAAAAACAGAAATAAAGAAACTGAAACTAGACACACAAAAACTGGAGACAGTTGAATCAGAAAAACGTAAAGCAAATAAAAGCATGACATATCATTGAAGACAAAATGTCTGTTGAAACTTTTTCCGAAGGAGAATATCTACCGTCCGTCCGTCAGGTTGTTCAAGATCTACATTCATTTGGAGTAGGGGTGAAACATATCGGTCAGACAATACAAACTGTACTTAAACATTTAGTAGGAATCGAAGGTGTTAAAGTTCCAAGTGAATCCTCGAATCGAAGGTGTTAAAGTTCCAAGTGAATCCTCGAATAGAAGAATGATTCTAGAATCAAATTTATTGGCAAAACAACAGGTCGGAGAAAAAATGCTAAGCCATGGATTAAATACTTTACATTTTGATGGTACTACTGATGCTCAAAAACACTTCCTAGGATTTCAAATTTCAACTCCTGATCAAAACCTATCGTTATCTATATCTGAAACCATTCGTGGTGATACACAAACTCAAGTTGACACATTGAAACAAGTTTTTAATGACTTGTCTGATGTAATGTCGTCTGATTCTACGGAGGAAAATAAAGATAAAATTTACGCCAATCTTATGATTAGTGTTAAGAATTTAATGTCCGATCAGCATATTGTCAACAAAAACTTTCTCGACGAGTTCACTAAATTGAGAACTTTCCCTCTTGAAGAGTTTGATACTAACTGGTGTAATTTGTCGGAAAATGAGAAAGAGAGGGCCTCTCAAATACACCAATATTTCTGTCATCTCCATGTGTTGGCTAATATGGGTGATAGTGCAAGCAAAGCCCTGAAGGAATATGAACAAATTTTAACCGGTGGATCGGGAAAAATGGGTAGAAATCTAAATAAAGATTTTTCAAGTTGGAACGATCAAGACAGTGCTGCTATCAGGAGTATACGAACAGCCTGTAGCTTGCTTGCTTCTGGTGGTAGCTCATCATCTGGTTGCCCTGAAGATTTTAAAGCATATCTAGCATCCAAAGACAAATTATATAAACTAAAAAAGTTTGAACATAACCGCTTTAATGTAATATTTGAAAACGCTGGGGCTGTTGTTTATCACAAGGACGATATAATTGATTTCTTGCCAAAATTGTCGTCAATGAACTTGCTTCAAAAGTCTGTTTTGTCTGACTTAAAAGATGAAAATATTTATCAGGAAATAGTCGCCCTGGCTATTATCGGGAAAATTATTACCACGCCTTTCATGAAACTGTAGACAGTAAAACTTTTGCAACACATATTCTTGACTTAAACAAACATTTCCACCAGTTGCAGATTGACTTAAAACACTGGTCATAAACACCAGATGATCTTCTTACTGGAATCTCTGTGATATTCCCCGATTCCCCCCCCCCCCCCCCCCCCCGCTAAAGATGTCGCATATCAGGCTTTATTCAATGTAAATGATACAGATGGCGAACCTCAAGAACATGGTGATGTTACGATTGAAGTTATCAGCCTTATTTGTACGCATCTTTACTTAACTGTCTCTCGACTTATGAAAAACCAGCTACCAGGTGGTTGTCATACGTCAGACGATGAAGCCAAGCGACAAGAATCCATTTCTGTACCGAAACATAATCGAGCGAGGGAGAAAAACTTTGCTGACATGAAACAAATACGACATTTCAAACCAAATGCATCTATTGAACACATCGAGGCCACACTAATGTGGATAAACAACAAAACCGTTGAATGGCTTGATTCCATGGATTTACAAGATAAAAATGCCAAAATTACTCTTGCAAAAAAACGTGCCCCTGATTACCTAGCAAAATGGCAAGAACGACGGAAAGAATTAAAACAAAAAAGAATCAACAGAATGAAAGAAAAAGAACTGGAAAAGTTAAAAAAGGATGCCCAACATTTACAAAATAAACAAAATGCCATAAACAACTTACTTCGTTTGAATATTCAGCCTTGTAAAACAAGCGTAGATATTACAACCTTACTCGAAAGCTGTATGAATGAACATGAAAAGGAATCTGTTGTTAAAGCACAAATTACTTATTTTAAATGGGTTATGTCTCCTCCAAATATTGACCATAAGTTGTTTTTCTTCTCCAAAGAAAGGAAAAAGTTATCTTGTGAGAATTTGATTCAAAATTTGCTGAAGATTGTTAATCACACAAATAGTGTCCTTACAGGCATAGATGCTACTTTAAATATTCCAAAGGAGCAACGGAAGCAGCCTGTGCTACACAAACAAGATGAACATATATCTGCTTTTCAGAGGTCTGCCCGTAACCAAAATCCAACAGAGGAATGATTATGAATAATTATTTAATTTGATGAATATTTGTACAGTTTGAAGGAATATAGATTGAAAAAAAAATGAAATGTTTTTGTAATTTATATTTGTTCAAATTATGTTCAAAAATAGTACACAAGTATGCATCTCATATGTATTTCTTTTTGTTGTAAAAACGAACAGATATTTCAGGTTTAAATTGGAAATTTTGTGAGGAAAACCAATTTCCTTAGCATAGAATTGGTACTATGTAGCAGTGTTTTGAATAGAATATAGGGCCCGGGTGGCTCAATGAGTTAGGTAGTTGGATTACCTAACAACTAATACAAGCCTATCACCAATACGGCGTGGGTTCGCGCCTGGGTTTGTAAATTACAAAAAGAGTGCAACAGACTCGCAACCGCAAGTGATAAAGTTTACCAGTTGCTTGCCCATGGTCGGTGGTTCTCTCCAGGTACTCCGGTTTCTGCCACCACGAAAACTGAACGCCATGATTTAGCTGAAATATTGCTGAAAGTGGCGCTAAAACACCAAAAATCCAAAAAAAAATTGAATAGAACATGGAATTATGTGTTCCATTTTTTAGTTCTAATCATGCAAATGCTTTTAAGGTTGATACTTTTAGTTGAACTGAAATAAAATTAAAAAATATACACGAAAAATGGAGGAAAATGGCGGTTTTCAATGAATAAAAATCGTATTTATAGGCCAAAAATCAGTGATTTTAGACAATTAAGTGATCGGAACAGTTCGTATTATGGTATATTCTCTATTTATTACTTCTTGCATGTTTCTAAAGTAACAAGAACATGTTTTAAATAGCATAAGTAAGAAAAACTTGACGGAAAAGGTGTAACATTGACGATATCTGTTGTCTAAAAGCAGGCGAAAAGGAAAATTGCACTAAATTTTGATAATTTTTTATTTCAACCTTCCAAAAAACGCATTGAATATCCAACTTCATTTTGTTATTTATTGAAAGGAAAGCATAATAGGAAAAAAAGGGTCGATGTACATATTTTTTTTCTATCAGAATAATGAAACGAAAGATATCCTATTTTTCAGATATCTGTAATAATGGGTTTTCTCGCCAAAACAACTGCATATTTTTCAATGTTTAATTTAGTGTAAAAACTACAAATATTATCCGATTTTAATAATTTAAAGTGCATACCATTTCTACTTTTACATACTACCACTAGAAAGACCAAGTTGAATTATTTCATATAGCATAAATTTCCCGCTGCTATCCCTACTATTTACAGTCTATTCGTTAAAATCTAAAAAAAAAACCTCCTTCATCAGAGTGTTGACTTCTGAAACTATAAAATAGGTATCACAGTTCGTTAAAATAAAAGGATGGCTTGTTACATGTACAAGCTGGAATTTTCCGTGGTAGGTTAAGAAATAGAGATGTCCACTTTTGTCTACCCCTCAACTGTATAAAATATTGACTAGTGAGTATATCTTCTATTTATATTTAAAAAAAACCAATCACAGTTAAATCTGGTTTGGTTGCATTTTAAAATGTAAAAGTATCTTTGGCTACACATGAACTGTAATAAAATATTAGCTCCTTGCTTAATAGTTTGTCTTCTCAATAAGTTTAAAATAACACTCAATATTTTAAAATCTGGTACGGTTGTGTTATGTTTAAAAGGTAAAAGTATCTATGGGCTATCCCTCAACTGCAATAGAATGTTGAGACTACGCCAACGAGTGTCTTCTCATTAAATTTTAAAAACCATTCACAATTAAAATCTGGTTCGGTTATGGTATGTTTAAAAGGTAAAAGTATCTTTGAACATTATGTCCGTTTTGTGGTTATGTTTAAAATCTAAAAGTGTCCATAAACGGTCTGACCACTGTTTGGCTATATCTACATTAACCACAGGTTATATGATCCTAAATGTTCTCAGGGTTTTATGCTGAAAAACTAGTCTAAATTATTACTTCTGATCCAAGATTGCTCTGTATCTTGTAATATGGAGTTGAAAAATCAGACGTCGAGTTAGAAGTTCTACCCGTTGTGCGCTGGCTGAGGTTATTTTCCTTGTTTTTCCAATAGTTGTGCTGTCTAGAATTAGCTGTATTTTCTTCGTTTCATTAAGCTGCCAAAAGTCAATATCACACTCTTTTAACTTAGTTACTAGTTCATGTAACACTGGATTTCGGACTGTTTCTAAGCAACGGCACCCCAGGATGAAATGTTCCATAGTTTCCTCCTTTTCTTTGCATAGCAAGCAAGTTGCTTCTGTTTCGGTCTTGTACATTCGTATTCTCTTACTCTGTAGTATATACGATCCTGTAAGCAATTTGAGTTTCAGTGGTATCGGACGTACGAGAGAGGGTACGAGACTTCAGGATCACCTTTGCGCTTGTTAAGAAGATCTTCATTAATTGAGTGTGTTAGTGTGTTACACGGAACCGGTGTTTACAAAGCGTCGAAATTTTTTTTATTCATCAGTATGTGCATCCATGTTTGTCAAAAATCCTAAGTACACATTTTATGCCATAAAGAGTTCGCTTACGCTCGCATATTATGTGGCATTTTGGTCCTGTGGGTGTGATACGATTCGCAAATTAATGCACTAAACTACACAACAAGTAAACAAACAGTACACATTTTATACCATAAAGAGCTCGCTGACGCTCGCATAATAATAAAATGAAATTGTCCCCTAAAAAAAATATAGTGCTTATTTATAAAACCATATGTAAATGAACCATATCTGAGTTTTATCAAGGATTTGTATACTATACAAATTCTTGGTTTTATAAAGGCAGTTAACTTCATCACCCCCTCCCCCCCCCCACCCAATTATAAGTAAGAGTTATGGTTATGGTATTTAACGCTACTTTCAACAATATTTCAGTTACTAGACTAGTATATCGTGGCAGTCAATTTTATTTTATTGGTGGAGGAAACCGGAGTACCGGGTGAATACCACCGAGCTGTCGCAAGTCACTGACAAACCTTATCACATGTATATGTTGTATTGAGTACACATCGCCAAGAGCGGAATTAGAACTCGAAACTTTCGTGGTGATAGGCACTGGTTGCATAGGTTGTTTATAAATACGATCACGACGCCCCCTCAATTATATATAGGCTGTACAAAGTATTCAACATAAATGTGATATTTCGGAAAATCATGCCAGTTGCTAGTTTTACTGAGCACAATATTGTAATCGACAGTTAACATCCATTACTCTTTTCCATTCACTACATGTATGAAGTATAGTGAATGAGTGATTGTTGTTCAGTAATTTTTCAGCTACATCATGGCGAGAACTAGTTAATTTTCAGTGAGATGAAGATGAGGTCCCCTTTGTATTAGACCAACACGCTTAGTTGGATTTTTATATAGTGCTAGTTGACTGACACAACAGTCGCGAATAGACATGTCGCCCCACTCGGACACATTATCCTGATTCCGAGTCGATCAGTTTTTGCTCTTTCTCCGTAATGCTGCGTGCATAGCGGAGAAGCAACAAATACCAATTTCATAGTTTTTTTTACCCGACCAGAGCTCGAACCCACGATCTACCGCACTCGAGGTGAGCACCCTTATAACCATTACACCACCAATCTGTTATTTCTTATCTGTAATTGCCATTCTGCCAGTCAAGGCACACCTCCTGTTAACAGGGACAATATTATGGACTATCCTCCACCACGTAATGAATATACAATCCACCACCACTTATTATTAGCTTATTATTTACACAATAGTGACTAGAGTTTATCAGGACATAAAATATAATATAATAAAATCTAAAACACTAAAAATAATGTTTTAAGTGAACCTTGTGTATCCCAAGACCTGTCGTCCGACGTCAGAGCGCAATATATACGGAAAACAGCTGATTTGCCTCACCAGCTCTGGGTCGGCACATTTCCACGTTTCGTGGCTATCGGATTTTATTAACTATCAGAAACCCTTATATAAATCGCTTCACCAATCATTTTTCTATTCATTCATAACCATCTTACCCTCAGAAAGTGGTGTTACACTCCAATACAGCACGATTGTGCCTTAGATCCTATTATTCCGCCATTTGACTTCCATTTTCGAATCTACACACGTGATCTCGCGATACTAACTGAATGATGACAGCAACGCATTGCATGATGGGAGCTAATTAATGCAGCGTGCCAAATTATTTGGAGCATTATTTGCATACGTAAACAACATTCAAATCACATGGAAGACGATACATTTAAGCGTATTCTGCAGGACAAACAGTCCATCTACAGATCAAAGCAGAGCAGAAGGAAATAATACAGAATGTGTTGGAAAGAAAAGATTCAATGGCAGAGTGTTACCAACGGGCTTCGGAAAGAGCATGTGTTACGTTCCCCCTTTTTGGACAAGGTACTACATTTTTTTTTCTTATGGTTATCTGTAATTCACTAAATTTGCTGTTAAAATCATTACCAATCAATATAATCAATTGTTCTGCCTTAACAGGCGCCTATGTTTGGCAATAAAAATATTTGTTTGTTTGTTTATATGCAAATCATCTCCCATGATACATTGCGGTAATCGTAGTTTTCTCGTAGTCACGTGACAAATGTTTGAAAAATGGAAGACAAATGTCGAAATCATAGGATCTAAGGCAAAATCGTGCTGTAATGGAGTGTAACACCACTTTCTGAGGGTAAGATGGTTATGAATGAATAGAAAAATGATTGGTGAAGCGATTTATATAAGGGTTTCTGATAGAAAATAAAAGCCGATAGCCACGAAACGTGGAAATGTGCTGACCCAGAGTTGGAGAAGCAAATTCGCTGTTTTCCGTATGTATAGCGCTCTGACGTCCGACGGCTCTAGCAATAATATATAATGTCGTCGGACGATAGAGGAATCTCGGACTACCCAAGACCAAGATTTGACTGATATCTGCGTATGCTATTACTGTCTATCTTCTATTAATTTCTTTCAATAAATCTATGTAGATTTTAACAAAGCATAGCGTTTATTATGCAGGGCATACAAAATTTGACGACAGATAGGTTCCAGACTGTTACTGATAGAATCAGTTAAATTTATATTTTCATCACCAGCCACATATGCGAAGGGGTTAATAATTATTTGTAACAGATCTATTTTTCCGCATAATTTCAGTTCAGCAAATATACTGCTCACCTCCTGTATCATTTTACTTAAGATTGGAGTTCTAGTTTCTTCTAATTTTTCACATACGATTAGAAAATGAGTAGTTGTTTCCTCGGATTTTTTACATAAGAGGCAAATTGGACTTGTTGATTTCTTTGAAAATGTAGCTTTATCAGATTATAGTATATAATTTCCTGTTGCGATTTTAAGACGTATGGGTATTCTTGCAATGTCCCTTATATTATAGGTAGTTGATTTTGCCAGTGGATGAACTTTTCCAAACGTCAGGTGATTGTCCATAAATTTCAAACTTTTGTATAATTTGGTTTGCATAAAATATGGGTATATTATTGTTGTGTATACACTGTATACTGGTGTATCTGTGATGCATAAGCAATGAAAAGAGGGGTGTCTAGAAAAATCAGTTGGTGTATATATGTTACATATTTATACCTGTCAAGTCTCACGCTTCAAGGCATCAAATCACACCCTCATGCGCATCCCCTTTATTCTCACGCCAACACAAAAATCGAATGGAGGGCGAACATTCAACTGCGGGTGAAGCAGACAGCCCTGCAAAAAGCGGCCCAATAAGCTCGGCAGAGTTGCTGCAGGTACAAAATTTGATTCAAAATGGTGTAGCGAATATCCGGTGAAGCTCTCAGCCAAACTTTTTATGTGTGTTTTTTATTCTCGGGAATTAAGTCGTGTTTATCAGGGTGAAGCTGATATAAAGCGACATAAATTGACTAAAACACATAAAAACAACTCTTCGTCACTGCAACAACCTTTGTTCCACAAAATGATCTTTTAAAACTTCCAGGACAGGAGTTCTCATGAACAATTTTATTGTTGAAAACATATTTGCCGACAGATGTGGCCCATGTTCAGAAATATGTTCCTATATTCAGATATTCGCAAATTATAAAATAGTATCAATGTGCCAACAGCCAAGACTAAAACTTTTTGTATATTAAACAGAGCATAATAGCATCAAGTTTCCATGTTGATCTATAGTATCTAAAATGAAAATCCACCCATACTTTATCAACAGACGGGGGTAATGATTCTGATTTAACCAAAATGAATCCTTTGGTCGTAAAAATCTCTTTAAACAAAGTAACCAGCAATTTTCTAGATTGCACAACAAAAGGCGCTACTGCCGCAGATATCTTTAAACAACTAGAGGCTCCCAGGAGCCTGTATAGCTCACCTGGGTATAATAACAACATCAGTCAATAAAACTTGATAACTTCGGTAACACAAATTAACAAATGTAGCCCTCGTCATTGCAGACCCCTTCTACAAAAAAATTTGGGCAGGGGTTCCCCTATTAATGTAAGTTATCAAAATTGCTGTAAAAAAAACATATATGTCAATGGTTCTCAAAATTGAGCTTTTGCTACTTCACATTTTGTAATAGAGTTCCCTTTGATTATTTGAGTAACCAAAAGCAGTGTCAACAAAAAAATGCATTTCAAGAGGAATAACTCTTCACACAGTTGTCGCACATTTTGAACTGTGGGAAATGTTTTGTAGATCTTGACATGCTGAATATTTTGGCAGTTTAAACTTTCCCTCTATCTCTAATAGTTTTTGAGATATAAGATGAAAGTATTAAAATTAAAAAAAAAAATTGATGAAAAAAAGGGCAATAACTCCAAGATGGGTAATCAGATTTACTTCAAAATAGCAGGGTAGGTAGATCTTGACATGCTGAATATTTTTGCAGTTTAAACTTAACCTTTATCTCTTATAGTTTTTGAGATATAAGATGAAAGTATTAAAATTTAGAACATTTTGATGAAAAAAAGGGCAATAATTCCAAAATGGGTATTGGGATTTACTTCAAAATTGCGGGGTAGGAAGATCTTGACATGCTGCAAATTTTTGCAATTTAAACTTAACCTTTATCTCTTATAGTTTTTGAAATATAAGACGAAAAGTATTAAAAAAAAATATTTTGATGAAAAAAGGGCAATAACTCCAAGATGGGTTATCAGATTTACTTCAAAATTGCACGGTATGTAGATCTTGACATGCTGAACGTTTTTGCAATTTAAACTTAACATCTATCTCTTATAGTTTTTGAAATATAAGACGAAAAGTATTAAAATAAAAAAAAAAAATGGCAATAACTCCAAGATGGGTAATCAGATTTACTTCAAAATAGCAGGGTAGGTAGATCTTGACATGCTGAACATGTTTGCAGTTTCAACTTACCATCTGTCTCTTATAGTTTTTGAAATAAAGGACGAAAAGTATTAAAATTTTGGAAATTTGATAAAAAAGGGAAATAACTCCAAAATGGGTAATGGGATTTACTTCAAAATTGCAGGTTGGGTAGATCTTGACATGCTGCACATTTTTGCAATTTAAACTTAACCTTTATCTCTTATAGTTTTTGAAATATAAGATGAAAAGTATTAAATTTTACAAATTTGATGAAAAAAGGGCAATAACTCCAAGATGGATAATCAGATTTACTTCAAAAATGCAGGGTTGGTAGATCTTGCTGTGCTGATTATTTTTACCCCGTGTCAGATTTTTGATATTATTAACGGTTTTTGAGTTATTACCCAAAACCTGCAATTTTACCATATGTTCTATTTTTAGTAACAGTGGCCATGTTGGTTGGTGCACGGCATCACCGGACACAATTTTGAAACTAGACACCCTAGTGATGATTCAGACCAAGTTTGGTTTCCATTGGTCTAGTACTTTCAGAGGAGAAGATTGTTTAAAAAGTTTACGACGGACGATGGATGACAACGACGGACGCCAAGTGATGGCAATAGCTCACATGACCCTTTGGGTCAGGTGAGCTAAAAATTGACAATGTATTACACAAAATCAGATAACATGGGCAGGGTGGTCTTAACAGCATAATAGGTCCCAGGGCAAAGCAGTGCACTGGGGCCCCTACCTACACAACCACTCATTGGAATAAAAATGTAAATGGTCGATAAAATTAAACATATATCTAGTATTGTATTGGTACTTCCAATAAAATCAGTGTTTAAACATTAAAAACATGCTGTACACAACATAAACAGATTAGCATGGGGCCCCTATGCTCCTGGGACCCCCTGGCAACTGCCCAGCGTGCCCATGCGTTAAGACGGCACTGACCTAATGGGAAACTTTTTTAATAATGGACCCAAATTTTTTAAATTAATTATCCCTTGATTGCCCCTTTTGATATTTTCTGTCAACAGGAAGTGAACTGAATTTACAAATAGCATTCCAAAGCTCAACAGGTACCATGTGACAGGGTACCAGAAAAAAACTATATTTCGGTCAGTGACAATATATAGCAAAAAATTATCCAGTCAATTTGCCTGTTCAAATAGTAAAAGTGCAGGATAAAATCAGTTATGCAGACTCTAAGAAGAAGATTGGTTTTATATGGTGTTTAATTGCCACTTTCAACAATATTTCAGTTATATCATGGTGGTCAGTTTTATTGGTGGAGGAAACCGAAGTACCAGGAGAAAACCTGTCGCAAGTCACTGACAAACTTTATCACATAATGTTGTATAAAGTACACCTTACCCGAGTGGGATTCGAATTCACAATGTTAGTGGTGATAGGCATGATTGCATAGGTAGTTATAAATCCGCAATACAATCACGACTATGAAGAAGATATAGGATCTTACATTAAGCTAATATCTAAGATCATACATCCAAGATTTTAAATCTACAAAAGAAACCCTAGCTTTGAAAAGGACCATGGGATGATTACTCATGTACAGTCTGGATTAAGAGATTATTACATGACATTTTCCATATCGGCCCTGGTATTATCCCGAAACTCCCATATCAAGCCAGACAGCAGACGCTGATAAAGCTTGTCGGTCAAGCGAAATATCCGTCAATTTAATTATAATTATAGTCTTTGTGTAGACTTACAGTTATTTTTGTTACATTTTAACATCTTTTTTTGATATCCTTGTGTTAACATTTTAGACGTTTATTTATAATTTTTGTTTGTTTGCACAGAATCGTTAACACTTGTTTCCGATCCGACATCCCGTAGGTTCATACGTTGGCAACTTTTTCAGATGTTTATATATATATAGAAAACTTTACTGGCATGAACCTTTTCAACAACTTTTATAATCATGAATCAAGTTTATTATTGCATGACAAGATTACTGGATATTTTAAATAAAAACAAAATATAGTCTTAAACATTCTTTTTTATTTTCAAAATGGACTAATTCTTGTCCATATAACAACAGTCATCCAATAAATAGTATATTGTATTCAATCAAAACACTCTCTAAAGTACAATTCTTTATATAGCAAATCAACGTCTTAATTTAAAGATGGCTTACATTTTCCACCTTGTGTAAATCTAAATACCATAGTTTGTATTGTAATGTATAGTATGTACTGAAGTACATGAATAATACACATCTTTACTTTTATTTTTCCAATCGCTAATTGAAAACAAGAGTAAATAAGTTTCTAAAATTTTTGTGTATAACACTCTCTAAAGCTAGCCAAAAAAAAAATATTCAGAACAAAATAGTAAGCTTATATTTGACCCCCTCCCCCCAAAAAAATACCAAATGTCTCCCCACACATTTGTCTACTTTATAGAAATACACCTTGTAATTCCCATTTGTAATGTAGAAGCATTTGTGTGTACAACCTTTTTTTTTTTATAAAAGGGCAATAACTCTTGATATGGTATAAAGCAAGTAAAAAGCTGTTATTAAATGAATTGTTGTTTCAAAGGTAACCTGATCCAGAACCTTATTCAGCCCTTTGTGCTATCATTTTATGTTAGAATTTAAGCAGCGAGTTATAGATACATTTTTAAATGAGGCAATTTCTTTTTTTTGAAGAATCACCAAAATGTCATTTCTATAAGTATATATACGATGACCATAACCTGCAATTTTATTTAAGTCGACCAGTTAATTATATGTTTAAGCCACTTATTAGTAGATATCGCTTACATGCACATAGTTTAAATATTGAAACTGGTAGATACTATAATATAGATAGACATGCTAGAATTTGTAACATGTGTAACAATAATGATATAGAAGATGAGTATCACTTTATTTTAGAGTGTAGTAAATATGTGGAAATTAGTAGAAAATATATAAAACCCTATTATTGTATCAATCCATCTGCTTTTAAACTAACACAGTTATTATCTGTTCAAAATATTAAAGAACTTAACAATCTTGGAAAGTATTTATATGTGGCTGAAAAAATTCGTAATTCCTAAATTTATATCATGCTCCGCTATAATTATAATTATATTATGTATTGTGTATAATGTATCATGTATTGTTTGTAATTTGTATTTATATACCTATAAGCTGTATTGCTTTTGGAATAAAGTATTATTATTATTACACATAATCTAATGGAGACAATTTAAATACTAATATTATTCACAATAGTGTATTTACCAATACAAAGTTTAATTAATACAATCTTGGTTCAATCACAATTAAACATTGCAAAAATTTCCAAATTTACAGCAAATGCCAATATTTAAAATTATTTTGAAACAAATTCAAAGCTAAAAAGATATTGCAATTCTTTTTTAACTTATCTACTATAATTCTTATCTATTTAACGAGGATTACAAACAGCCACCGGCTATAAGTTTTTTTATAACATAGCTGATTAGAAAATAATTTATCATTCTTTATAAAACCAATAAGCAATGTTTGTTAATATTTTTACTTGTCTTTCTTTCTAAATATACCTAAAAAAAATAGAATATTTGGCCAAGTTAAAAATATTCCATTTGGACATATGTTGCAATCTAAATTTTCTCCTGAAAGGTTAGTACACCCTAGAGAGGTTCCAGATAAAAGGATATTTGCATGCAAGCAGACAAAATAGAAAAAAGATGATAGAACAGGACACTGCATCCATATTGCAATATTTAGTACTACATATACATAATAATAAAAGTGTTATCACAATAATGCTATATTACCACAACTATTGTGTATTAGATTATGTATGATGTAGCTGTACATTTTTGTACAACAAAAAAACAACAAAACTATTTCTATTAGTTTTAAAACATGAAACAAACAAACAAAATAACTATAGACCCTTTCACAATAAGTGCAGTCCAGCATTCATCCCCGACATTTGTGAGTAGTAATAATGCCCTTTCCCATATAATGCTTTTATGACGTCACGATTTTTCCACTCACAAATGTCCCGGATGAATGTAGGACCGCATTTACCATAAAACTGTCAACAAGATGAACTGTGAGCTAATGCTCACTTATGATACCCCCGCATATATGTTCAATGTGTATAAAAACCAACTAAGTCGGCAAACAGGAAGTAGGGATCTGACGGGTCCAAAAACGCTTCCCACAATATGGCATACCTATATGAAGCTTGTGACCACATATAAGATTTCTGCCATCAATAGTTGCTGAGAAAAATGCGACAAATAATATCTGGGACAGAGGTAAAACAGTATACCCCCCCTCCGGTGGAGCGTGGGTATAATTAGGTGGAAAAAATTGAGCACTCTACACCTACTACTAGATATTTATAAACAATAAATAAAACAAATTGAACACACTGAAACAAAACAAAAAATACTCCTCATTTCAAGGGAGATAATGTAAATTTAAAGAATATTGTCTAAAGCATATTTACAATCATTGAACACTGGATGATGCCTGTTACTAGTTTTTCTGAAACAAAAAAAATCATTACACATCACTTTTGATTTAAACAAATAAATCCTTCGTCTATATGGTACTGTAAAATCTGTCTTGTGTGGCCTTCCAATGGAACATTGAAATATGGCCAAATAAGACAGGTGGTCACTGAATGCAGGTTTATTCAATATGAAATGCACTACTACGAATGGAAAATTTAAATTAAGGTCACATAAATATACAATACTTGTGCACTGTCGAAACATATAGGTAATATGTGTATGAGGCTTAGAAACGGGGGGAAAAG
The DNA here is from genome assembly GCA_963680875.1 of Bathymodiolus brooksi. Classification (NCBI taxonomy): domain Eukaryota; kingdom Metazoa; phylum Mollusca; class Bivalvia; order Mytilida; family Modiolidae; genus Bathymodiolus; species Bathymodiolus brooksi. The sequence goes on along the minus strand of OY804581.1, from coordinate 31,706,120 downwards.
GCGAGGCATCGCTGAGACTTTTCCTGCGTTTCACGCCGAATACACATATTTACCTATATGCTTCAACAGTGCACATGTATTGTATTTATCCTGCAATTTTAAATCGTAAATAAACGTTTACTGTACGATGATAAAAGTATTTGAAATAATTTTGTGTATGTATTTGAAAACAATATCCCCCGATGTGCCCCGTTTTACATTTGTATGTTCTATTTATAACTGACCAATATAAAAAAAAATATTGGGCAGGCTATATTGGTCGGTAAATGCTGTCATTGTAGGATAATACAATTTATTACTTAACAGTGGTTGTCACTAAAGCAGGTTTGACTGTATATTAAAAAGGATACAGTCCAAGGAGTGAGTGAGCGATTGTTTTTTTAATGCCAACTCAGCAATTTTTCAGCTATATCATGGCGAGAACAAATTAATTTTCAATGAGATGATGATAAAGTCGGCTTTGTACTAAACCAACATGCTTAGTTGGATTTTTATAGTGCTAGCTTATTGAAACAACAGTCCGTGGATAAACATTTCGCCCCACTCGGACACATTATCCTGATTCTGAGTCAACCAGTCTTAGCTCTTTCTCCTTAATGTTGCATGGCTAGCGGAGATGCAACAAGTACTAATTTTATAGTCTTTGGTTTGACCCGACCTGGGCTCGTACCCACAATCTACTGCACTCGAGGCAAGCACGCTAACCATTTCACCACTGATGCGGTTACAGTCCATAGTATATAGATGAAATGACAAAGAAATATATACATAATTATTTGCATAGTTGTGTTTTATGCACGAACAGTGGCAGTATAATAAGTCTTAATAAATTTCAACAAATTACGGTACACAGAAAATTGATCTAAACAAATCTCATCGTTTCAAAATCAAAGTCATAATATTTTACATGTTTTCTTCAATTTTTCACATAATTTGAACGTATTAAATTTTGTGTAACGTAAATTAACTGTATACTTATACAAACAATTATATATAACAACTAAAATGACACAAGTACACATCAGACACGAGCTGTACAAACAAATGACACAGATTCTTTATAATACTCTGAATACAATATTTCCCATTTACCACTTGTATATATTTATTTTCAAAATTATACTTTAATAGGTGTAAATGTATTTTTTTCAAATATTACAAGAATTGTCAACTTTCGCCAGTTTTCGTAATAACTTTCCCATTAAAATGTAATGGCTGCAAGTCTTAATAAATGCTTGAATGTTTCCCACAAAATCTTGTGTTTAGTCAAATAATATAAATTAAAATAAACTATTTATGACCAAAAATATTTTGTTAATTCAGCAAAAATATTGATGGCATTCAGTCTTTCATCCCAATTTCTAATGAAATATATGGCTCTGTTCAATGAACCTATGTCAGTAATGTTCCACAAATTTGTCTTGTACCAGACTAGGAGATATGTTGTATGTTTGTCTACATAGCCTTCAGGACCCAAACCTTAAGAAACTGTCGCCTATACAATTGGGATGATAGATTCAAAAAGTTTCAAAATAACTTGACTCCCATTTTAAGTAGATATTTCACAAGTGTCAGCGGAAGTTTGTCAGATAGACTTCAATGTAAACATGTTTGTATTGATGTAAAGTAAACTCCTGAAAAAAGGGAGAAATTCATAAATTTAATTAAAAGTTTTTTTCTACCTAAAATGCATCTCTACAGCTTTCCCCATGTTTATGTAGTCAATTTACCTCTTGGCTATCTAATTGTCCAGCTGAAAAAGAAAATATGGCTTCTTTTTCAACTTTCGTGTAGCACTAACCCTTACCCTAATCTCAGTCTCAACACCACTCATTTTTGTTCTACAGGCAATATATTCAAATTGAAAAATAAACATAAATAAATCAAGCTTTTGTCTTCAGCTACATACAATGTATATCAGTAAAAATAAAATAAATCAGATAAAACAATTTATTTGTTCAAATGTTTACCGGTAATTAATTTTCAGATTCTTTATGCAAGTCTTTCAAACAGGACAATCTTAGACCCATAAAACATCACCAGTATAGAAAGGTGGCCATTTTGTTTAGAATTTCACATCAGAGTTATCTCCCTTATTTTGACATGTACTACATATATACATTTTACACCTCATCAATAAAGGCACTGAATCTAATTACAAGTCACTTTAAATAACAAGTAAATTGTCCATTATAAGAAAGAAAGAAAGAAAGAAAGAAAGAAAGAAAGAAAGAAAGAAAGAAAGAAAGAAAGAAAGAAAGAAAGAAAGAAAGAAAGAAAGAAAGAAAGAAAGAAGAGAAACTGATTATATTATGCTTGAATATACATTGACTTCTGATTATCTATGTTGTGAAGTATACAATATATAAAAAGTAAAAATAACAACATGGAAGAATATGTCAATAGGACACAGAAACACCGACTTCCAGCTAAAGTAAACAGGTATTTTTTGGCAAAATGAGGGGCATAACTCCAGAACCAGAAAAAATGGTGAAGTCCAAAATCAAACTTGGCTTTACCTTTTATGGTGTATAAATTTCAAATGATTGACTTAAAGCAGCATTTGCAGTAGTGCCTACCAACACAATTTGTGTGCAGGGATATCATAGAAAATCACCGTTGATCTGAATAGCATATTTATGAAACTATGTCACATAACCAACGTGAACTAACGGTCACATACCTCAGAAATTTGAATATACGAAGTGATTTTTGTAGTTTTTAGACTTATGAAGAATATCATTTTTTAATAAGACTGAAAGTTTCGTAGGGAGGAACACTAGTAACCATGCTTGTCATATATTTTGCTCCAAAAGTAACTGTGAAACTATATCATTGATTTTTCATCCTCGAGATAACCGTGGTCAAAATAATGAACAATCTGAATGTTTGTTCCGCCCACAGCTATGTATACCGCTGGTTCCGGTTTAAGGGAGACAAATGTACAGAATAACATATGCATGAATGTATGGACATGGGTTAAATTAATATGCCTCCGCTGCTAGTCTATATTTATTCCTGTTTAAAACTGACATCAATAAAAGGTTTTTCCAAGTGAAAAATAATTTCTAAACAAATTATGCAACAATGTTTCTTCACACAGAAAAAAATTCAAAACCATGAGTCTTGTATAACAAACAACATTTTGAAAACATAATCTCACTTTTTATAATTTGACAAGTTTGGCAATGGCAGAGATTCCAAAACTTTTTGGGACAGTACAGTACAGAAAGGGACATACCGTGATCAATCACTGTGATAGTGGTCATGTCTAGGAGAGTGATGGGGATTAAAATTTTAAATTCATGTCGGTGATCAGGGGGCAATAAAACACCAGGTGTTAATCTTGTAATCAAGTGTCGTTTTACAGGTAAACTAGTTAGATAAGACGTACAGGTGAAATTACGTTTTTATATCGCCTATTTTTGTTTTCAGGTACTGTCTCGGATTCCCCTCAGAATTAAAAAAAAACCATTTTTATTTCTTTCCTCAAAACGTAAAACATCCTTGAATGTAATTCCGGGAATGAAATCCCGAGATCGAGAAAATAGCATGAGAACGGAGAGTTCATTTGAATTGATGAATAAAATGTAAATAAAAATTATTATTCAATTCAGTGAAATCATGGGTTGTGCAAATTTGTTTCAAAGATTTTTAACCTTGGCTGTGTATTGCGTATCTACACCTAGTATTTTATTGAAACACGTACGTACACAACGTGACCTGGCTTGTGCACAAATGAAGTTTCATAAACACATGCGTGATATGCACGATTTGTTGCGTTTTAAAGTGTATTTCCAGTTCAATAATATTTTTTATACGTTCAGTAATTTTTTTTATAATAATCTTCATAGAAAACCCAGTTAAAACCCTTTTCATTGTAGAAATACGTACTAAACAATTTTTATACGATCCTTGAAGAATTTGATTAAAAATTAACGAAACAAATATTTATATACAGATCGTTCAAAGAAGTACTGCATGTCTAAAAGTCACTAAATTTACGAATATATTTTGGATATTGGCAGCTAATCTGCAGAAAGTTTAGAAACGTGAAAGGAAATAAGGAATTAACCTTTATCATGATTTTACCTCTACAAATGTTTGACATTACACAGTATCTGACCAAAATCAAATGTCACCAGTTTATTTATTTATTCAAATTCAAATCTTAATTGGCTTTCAACCCAATAGATTTGTGACAAAATACAGCCAAAAAAAACCCAAAGTTTATGGAACAAATTAAAAGCATGCTCTTCGTTTTCCGCTTTTTGTTCATTTTGTAGCCATTAGGCTACGTAAATTTGGATTGTTATAGGTTTTTGTTTGCAATTTTAAAGAAAATTATTTTCTTATCTATAACGGAATTACATAACAAGCCAAGTGTGTAAAACAGTTTACTTGAATTGTTAATTTTTTTCAATACGGGAGGTAAAAGTCCAAAACACAAAATAAACCAATAATTAATTTTAAGTCTGCTCGTTACCAACTAAACACTACAAAACCCACACCTGCGGTTTAACTTATAAACAAAAAATACATTTATGAAGTAGCCCGTATTTACGAATAATTCAATACATACTGAATTCAACCCAACAGAAGAAAAAAAATGAGAAATTAAAATTAAACAAGATAAAGTTCAGTTGCGGTTTCCACAAAATTCTTAATATAGAACTCGAGGTCATAAAGTAGAACTTTCTAAAACAAACGAATACAATAACAAGACACACATTCTTTGGCAATGAAAAGCAGCAAACAGTCAAATATTAACAGCAAGAGGATACAAAATTAATTGTCAAAAATATATCCTTCAGTAGCAATAATTATGGCTTACGATATTAAAAGTCAACAGGTAGAACAGGTAATGCTAATCTCTTAATTGGCGGTAAAATATCAATCGGCGCACAGGTGACCGAGAGCCATAAAATTTAATCCCCACCACCTTGTTTTATGGTCCTTTTTAGGTCTATCACAGTGGGTTTATGTCCGTGATGATATGTCTAAAGGATTAAAAATTATGTCTCTTGGATTGATCAATCACGGTATGTCCCTTTCTGTACTGTATCTCAAAAGGAAATAACAAAACTAGAGGCTCAGGTGAGCCTGTATCGCTCACCTGACATAAATAAGTCCTCTTAAGAATGTCTGCATGCTGAATACATCTAAGTTACTATTCAAATCCCATACTGCCATAGGGTTCTATGTTAAAACTATGTCTGCTCATGGCAGCCATCTTGGATGGAGGTCGTGGTCACCGGACACAATTTTAAAAGTATACTACCCAAGGACCATCCATGCCATGTTTGCTTTAAATTGGCTGACTGGTTTCAGAAGAGAAGACTTTTAAACAATTTTCCCATAGGGTCCTATGTTAAAACTATGTCTGCTGACGGCGGCCATTTTAAACCGAGATCGGGATCACTGAACACAATTTTGGAAGTTGACCACCTAAGGACCATCGATGACATGTTTGCTATATTGGCTTACTAGTTTCAGAGGAGAAGATTTTAAAACATTTTTTCCCATAGGGTCCTATGTTAAAACTACAGTATGTCTGCTGAAGGTGGCCATCTTGGATGGAGGTCAGGGTCACTGGACACAATTTTGAAAATTGACCACTTAAAGACCATCCATGCCATGTTTGCTTTAAATTGGCTTACTGGTTTCAGAGAAGAAGATTTTTAAATATATTTCCCATAGGGTCCTATGTTAAAACTATGTTCGCTGATGGTTGCCATCTTGGATGGAGGTCGGGGTCACAGGACATAATTTTGAAAGTTGACCACCTAAGGACCATTCATCCCATGTTTTCTTTAAACTGACTTACTGGTTTCAGAGGAGAAGACTTTTAAACATTTTTTCCATAGGGTCCTATGTTAAAATTAAGTCGAGTCATAGTGGCCATCTTGAATTTCCGATCAGCAAACGATTCACAAATTTAGTACAGGACCACCCAATGATCATTCCTGCAAAGTCACAATTCAATTGGCTTAGTGGTTTCTAACAAGAAGATTTTTTAAATTTCGACCAATCAGAACACATTATGGGCCCTGGCAGCCATGTTGGATTTCCGATCAGCGCCAAAAACAAAAATCTTGTATATGACCATCCAATGAACATTTCTGCCAAGTTTGGTTCAAATCTGTTTTGTGGTTTCAGAAAAAAAGATGAAAATGTGAAATTCCCATAGGGTCCAATGTTAAACTAAGTCGAGTCATGGTGGCCATCTTGAATTTCCGATCGGCAAACGATTCACAATTTTAGTACAGGACCACCCAATGATCATTCCTGCAAAGTCACAATTCAATTGACTTAGTGGTTTCTGACAAGAAGATTTTTAAAATTTCAGCCAATGAGAACACATTATGGACCCTGGCAGCCATGTTGGATTTCAAATCAGCACCAAAAACACAAATCTGGTAGAGGACCATCCAGTGAACATTTCTGGCAAGTTTGGCCGATTTCTGTTCAGTGGTATCAGAGAAGAAGATTTAAATGTGAAAAGCTAACGGACGGACGGACGACGGACGCTTACCCATGACAAAAGCTCACATGGCCTATGGCCAGGTGAGCTAAAAAACAATTGAACATGCATTGTCTGTAACTAACGGCAGATCATGTTCTGGTACCCTCCACTCATTACTTGTTGGTCAATTCATATGGAAACTGTAGTTATGTATTACGTTGTTTCCATAAAAACACAAAAACACTCAAATGTTCCCATAAGCATGATTGATTGATTAATTGGTGTTTAACACCAACTTTAGAAGTATTTCAGTTATATTGTGGTGTCCTATTAAAGATATGATCTGATTAGCAGTTGATTTTCAATGCCCAGTTAATAAAGTTAATTTCTTTTAAGTGTCCATACTTTAAATAAAATTGCTACAAAGGGAGGTAACTCCATGGCATGCAACCAATTGTTATTTTTAAATAACTTGTCTCCATTGAGTGTTCATCATAGACACCATATTGCAACATTCTTTAAATAAAATAACTCTATAATGTTGGTTTTATATGTGGTTCTGGTTCTTTTGGAAGAGAATATCTCTTATCAAATTCTTTAACTTCTTTTTCAGCTTCGGTGGGAGATGGATGTTCAAGTGGCTTAATTCCTGGATATTTCTCCGGATGATGATGAATTTCTTCTTCAACAACATCTATATGATGTTTTTGTCTCTCTGATACTGGTGTGAAATAACTAAAAAATAAGCCAATATAAAGGGTATCAGTGAGTGAGTGATTATTGAACACCAAATGAGCAATTCACTTGAACCCATGATCTACCACACCAAAGTCAAGTATACTAACCAGTATACCACTGCTGTGGTATATTCTGGTTTGAATCTAGGATTTTGCCACTGTTGTAACGAAAAATGTAGACAATTCTTTGAGAATTTATGGATACAAGGTTAAAAAAATGTGGACAAAGGAACATTTATGTGCTCAATGTGCTTTCTATTTTATAAAATGGGTTGCATTTTCAAAATAAAGGGGCAATTTCACAACAACAATTTACTTAAACAAACTTATACATTGTGCAATATAGATTTAATGGTTTACTTTTAGCATATTTTCTTGAAATTAGTCAACCCTCGGTACCTTGAATTGCATGGGTGTGTTACATTGCCCTCCGCCGTTGGTGTTGGGCAATATACCACATCCATGCAAATCAAGTTACCTCGGGAAAATATTCTTGCATATTGACCACAATCACATGAAATATTTGTATAATATTTTGAATGAATATATTTATGCAATTTAAAAATAATGCACTATTAACTACAGCCTTTACATATACATGTACATACTTACTAATAATTAATAAATCTACCACCCTGCACAATCTGTGCAGAACAATTCGTCACATGGCAGGCAAACAGCAACATGTTACGAGGCTGCACTTTGATAGCGAATCTCATAAATAATGAAGAATAGATAGCCAAAGCTGTAAGTAAAATAACGGAAATAATTTAACTTTCTTTCATATAATTGCAAATGTATTCATTTCCAAATGAATATACAAACAAATTATGTAAACAGGTCATCAAATAAATTACATACTTTGTCTTTGCTGTTAAAAAGAATTTTCCTATACAATCAGTGCCTATTGTAATCATAAATATCATCTCTAGTATAAAATGTCCTAGGGGATTTAATTTTAGAGAAAAAATATCTTGAAGGATATTTTCATGGTTTTAAATGGATAAAAAGGAAAAAACATCCTTGTCATCAATATTTTATCCTCTCTGATGGCATAAAATATTTTGGCTAATTTGTCCTTTGTGGATAATCTTTAAATGATTTATTATCCTAAAGGGATAAAATGAATAACAATGATTATATCCTAGGATATAAAATTAATGCAAGATTATCCTGTGGGACATTATATCATTTATATTATATCCTTAATATTCTATGTTACTAAAACGTTTTATTCAATATGTCTTATGATAATTAAAGAAATCTTATTCGTGAAGATGCACAGAAAAGAAAAGACGCCAGACTAGTATATACGAATATTTCAATTAAATTAATTGAATTTCTTTTGTAAAAATGTTAATATTATAAATATATATTGATCTCTTAGACTTTTATTATGTCCCTTGTTTACATAAATTAAAGTATTCTGGGATAAAATTCCTTTTCTACTTAATACCATTTATATTATCCCAGGGATAAAATTTGCGTACAACTATTATCCATCTGGGATATTATATCAGAGAAATGTTATCCTAAGTTTTTAAGAAATAATATCCTATGGAAAGGATATTATTTTTACACAATAGATAAAATTTCTTAATATTTTATCCCAGAAGGATAAAAATTGTACACAAATTTTATCCCCCGGATACTATCATAGGTAGGATATAATAATTTGTTATACTATCACTACTAAAGTTGTGAGTTCAAACCCAGTTCATGGTGAGGTGTACTTGATACAGCATTATGTGATCAAGTTTGTCAGTGACTTGCGGCAAGTCAGTGGTTTTCTCTGGGTACTTTGGTTTCCTCCACCAATAAAACTGACAGGCCACGATATAACTGAAATATTGTTGAAAGTGGGATTAAACAACATAAACCTAACAAACCTAACCTGAATTACAAATCTATGTTTTCATTTCCAGATGAAAATACAAACAAATTATGTAAACAGGTCATCAAATAAATTACATACTTTGTCTTTGCTGTTAAAAAGAATTATCTAATACATGTACAATATGACACAGTAAAATATCAACAGATGCCCATGGATGATACTTCTACCACATGCAATTGTTTTAATTAATTTATTCTGAAAAGCAGTCTTATCATATCTCCCACTTAATCTACTTTACTGATATGTTGCAGCATGGGAGATCTGAGTTATTGCGAGTCATGTGAGAATGACCTTATGTACCAGTCAATGAAAATGGTGATTGCAAAAATGTTACTGAACTGTTTTGCATGCTACAAGCAATACGATTGGTGGAAACACCTATTTATCATATCATTATATATTCATGACATAAGGTTACTCACATGTGACCCGTAATGAGGTTTCCTCAGATCTCCCATGCCGTGACATATCAGTACAGGGTAGCAAATTAGAGATCTGAATTTAATCAAATTGGCTGAAAAGAAGTTGGTAGTGGAATTGCGTATTTGAATGTAAAATGGGTTCAAACTAAAAAGAATCTTTGAGTTTCATTGATATAAACATGATTCTGTATGACATTATGATTAGAAAGTTTAAACATGATTCTGTATGACATTATGATTAGAAAGTTTAAACATGATTCTGTATGACATTATGATTAGATAGTTTAAACATGATTCTGTATGACATTATGATTAGAAAGTTTAAACATGATTCTGTATGACATTATGATTAGATAGTTTAAACATGATTCTGTATGACATTATGATTAGATAGTTTAAACATGATTCTGTATGACATTATGATTAGAAAGTTTAAACATGATTCTGTATGACATTATGATTAGAAAGTTTAAACATGATTCTGTATGACATTATGATTAGATAGTTTAAACATGATTCTGTATGACATTATGATTAGAAAGTTTAAACATGATTCTGTATGACATTATGATTAGATAGTTTAAACATGATTCTGTATGACATTATGATTAGATAGTTTAAACAGTGATGTTTAACAAATGCATTGATACCACTAAAAGGAACAACTACATTTCACCTCAAACAACTGAACAACAAAAAAAGGATCATGATCACATATCACAATGTTTCATGTATTTTTATAATAACTTCTTACAATGAATGATTTTAAAAATACAAACAATGTATCTGCCTATTGAGGCTACATGTATATTAAACTTTGAACCCCTAGAGTCCTGACAACATAACCCCTGGTTGACCTTTACTTTACTATGAACTACACAAAAATGACAATGTAATAATACCTGCTGTCATTTTACCACTGATCATTTCTGGGTCTTTCTTTAAATCTGCTATAGCTGCCAATGGAAGTCCCCAATTTGCAACTGTAAATAAATTAAGTTACCATCCAGCAATATTTTGTATTTCTTTTGATATTTTCATATTTTAATGTTAATAGATTTCAATATTTTTTTAATGTTACATATAATTCTTAGATAAATGTATGATTTTTTTAAAGCATTATTCTGGACATGTTTAGGTAAATTGATAAAGGGGAGATAATTCAGTACAATTTGATTGACCTTTTGACTCCTAAGGAATCTATTTCTTACCTTTTCTACCTTAACTTTAACAAACGAAATTACTTGGTCATTTCGAAATTGCAAAAAAGCTTAATTTTCAATTTATACATGTATCAATAGAATTATTTTTGTTCATACATTGTAATTTTTCTTGTTAAATCAAATATTTGGTCTGAAAATATATGATTGATTAACTGACACTCATGACCGTTATATCGTGGCGGAGGAAACCAGAGTATCTGGAGAAAACCACTGACCTGCAGCAAATCACTGACAAACTTTTTCACATAATGTTGTATCGAGTACACCTCGCCTGAATGGGATTCGAACTCACAACGTTAGTGGTGATAGGAACTGATTCCATAGGTAGTTATAAATCCAATTACCATACGATCACGACAATGGCGGTCTTGACCTTTTTCAATAATCGAACACATTATACAACAAAAAAAATATAATATTCACCGAGCTGCAAAATCGCATTGGTTATTGAACGAAAGAACGAATTTGATAGGATAGCAAAAGTCCAGTTTTTCATCATCTATTTTTATGCCTTGTGAGGGTGAAATCACTTTCCGTACACCTGTCAGGATCTATTTTTATCTTGAAGACAGTTTTGGAATATTTATGCCAAAAAAAAATTAGCAGAGGGGGTGATATCGAAAGTACTCAAAACCTCTTAATCAGTTTTAAGCCAATCATATGCAAGCTAAATTACAGTCATGTAATAATGATATTTATCATGCTATTTAATTAATACCTGTAGTCAAATTGTGATTTGAGTTATACCATTAATTTTAAAAACAGAAAACACAGCATTTTGCAACATTATACAACACAACTTAGGAACCATCGTGGTCATGATCGCATGGTAGTTGGATTTACAACTACATGTGTAATCAGTGCCTATCACCACTAAAGTTGTGATATAACATTATGTGATAAAGTTTGTCAGTGACGTATGACTGGCTGGTGGTTTTCTCCGGGTACTCCGGTTTCCTCCACCAATAAAACTAACCACCACGATATAACTGAAATATTGTTGAGTGTTGTTAAACACCATAAACCAACCAATCAAAATAAGGCCTCAATATATATGTCAGATAATTCTGTTGACAACTAAATAAATACTTACTGGGTCCCCAGAAATGCTGCAAAAAATAAGTGTATATTCATTACTATATCAATAAATAATTCATTATCTCATAACAAATTGTTAAGTTCAGTGGTGTCGAAACAAGAAAAAAAAAAAAAGCAATTTTCAACCAGACAAAACCTAATACACATGGAGAATTTTTGTTACATATAAATTTGTGTGTGCACTTGTATACATACATGTACTGGTATTATCATGATTGTGCAGCAAAATAACAAGTTATTATTAGACATTTTTCAAAGGGGCAGATTGGTCTAAACTTGTGGTCCTATGCACCTATATACAGACAATTAATCTTCCAATAATGGGCTTAAATGCAGTCCTCAAAATGAAAATTTCAATTTACTGGTCCGATTCAAACTCTTGAATTTATTAAAACTTCTTGAGACATGGAGCCAAATTTTGAAATTTTCAGACGTATATAATATTTAGTATTAACCTAGTATCCTTTAAAGTAACTTTGAGATCCAGTGGGACAGATATATTGTATGGTTGTCACTTGCTTCTAGACGTTTGTATAATATACTTTATTTCCTGTGACTGTATAATGAATTCTTCATTATCCTATCCAATATATTAAAAATTGCTGAGTTAGATTGCTGTCAAATTATAATATTAAGTATATATGTACCATCTACACACGCTTATACACATGTCTTGCGTCTATCCCTAGATTTTCCTTACGAGACAAGGTAACACTACGACTATTGAAGCTCCTTTTTATAGGGAGTGGATGTAGTCGAGTGGTCTAGGGCGCTGGACGTAAGGCTAAGCGAATGGTGCTGCAGTGTAACAATGGTGTGGGTTCAAATCCTGTCGAGGGAAGAACAAAAATTTGACAGCTCTAAAATCTAATTCTAACACTGTTTGGTTTAATTTTCAGACGTATATAATATTTAGTATCAACCTAGTATCCTTTAAAGTAACTTTGAGATCCAGTGGGACAGATATATTGTATGGTTGTCACTTGCTTCTAGACGTTTGTATAATATACTTTATTTCCTGTGACTGTATAATGAATTCTTCATTATCCTATCCAATATATTAAAAATTGCTGAGTTAGATTGCTGTCAAATTATAATATTAAGTATATATGTACCATCTACACACGCTTATACACATGTCTTGCGTCTATCCCTAGATTTTCCTTACGAGACAAGGTAACACTACGACTATTGAAGCTCCTTTTTATAGGGAGTGGATGTAGTCGAGTGGTCTAGGGCGCTGGACGTAAGGCTAAGCGAATGGTGCTGCAGTGTAACAATGGTGTGGGTTCAAATCCCGTCGAGGGAAGAACAAAAATTTGACAGCTCTAAAATCTAATTCTAACACTGTTTGGTTTAATTTTCAGACGTATATAATATTTAGTATTAACCTAGTATCCTTTAAAGTAACTTTGAGATCCAGTGGGACAGATATATTGTATGGTTGTCACTTGCTTCTAGACGTTTGTATAATATACTTTATTTCCTGTGACTGTATAATGAATTCTTCATTATCCTATCCAATATATTAAAAATTGCTGAGTTAGATTGCTGTCAAATTATAATATTAAGTATATATGTACCATCTACACACGCTTATACACATGTCTTGCGTCTATCCCTAGATTTTCCTTACGAGACAAGGTAACACTACGACTATTGAAGCTCCTTTTTATAGGGAGTGGATGTAGTCTAGTGGTCTAGGGCGCTGGACGTAAGGCTAAGCGAATGGTGCTGCAGTGTAACAATGGTGTGGGTTCAAATCCCGTCGAGGGAAGAACAAAAATTTGACAGCTCTAAAATCTAATTCTAACACTGTTTGGTTTAATTTTCAGACGTATATAATATTTAGTATTAACCTAGTATCCTTTAAAGTAACTTTGAGATCCAGTGGGACAGATATATTGTATGGTTGTCACTTGCTTCTAGACGTTTGTATAATATACTTTATTTCCTGTGACTGTATAATGAATTCTTCATTATCCTATCCAATATATTAAAAATTGCTGAGTTAGATTGCTGTCAAATTATAATATTAAGTATATATGTACCATCTACACACGCTTATACACATGTCTTGCGTCTATCCCTAGATTTTCCTTACGAGACAAGGTAACACTACGACTATTGAAGCTCCTTTTTATAGGGAGTGGATGTAGTCGAGTGGTCTAGGGCGCTGGACGTAAGGCTAAGCGAATGGTGCTGCAGTGTAACAATGGTGTGGGTTCAAATCCCGTCGAGGGAAGAACAAAAATTTGACAGCTCTAAAATCTAATTCTAACACTGTTTGGTTTAATTTTCAGACGTATATATATATATATATATATATATCATATATTTAGATTAAAATACAGGTGTTTTGTATATGCATTATCAATGATTGTTCCTAGGCTATATCGGTTATACCCTAGATATCGTATACCCAGAAAATTTCAAAATTTCAAAATATTCCAAAATTTCATAAGATTTCAAAATTAATTTTTTTTTTAAATTTCAAAATTTCAAAATTTCCAATTTTTTTTTTAATTTTCCAAAAAATTCAAAATTTTCATAAAATACATGTATTATCAAAGGCATAGTTGAAATATATGATATAATGAACATTACGTGTCAAAATCTGTATCACATGCCGTATCAACCCTCGGGCCGGTGGCCTTTGGAGTGATATAGGGTTCTCTGGTTGATACAGCATGTGATATATATAAATATCTAAATAAAAACTGAAAAAATTACTGGTCTGAACAGTTTTACTGGTCTTGGGCAGGAGGACCAGTGCTCATCGTGGGGATTGCGGCTTTAATGTGTGTGTGTACTTTATAGTACTTTCAAAAAGAAATATTGTATACTCCCTTTCCACTAACTACTCAAACTAAACCAGACCTACTCATATTGAAGTGGCCTAAAAATTCACAAATGTGACCGAATGGAAACATTAAATTTACTGTATCTGACAATATACAAATTAGATTACATATACATGTACATTATAACATATGACAAAAATCTTTCTATAAAAATAAATACTTACTGTACTATTAGTAATCAACAATCAACCAGCACATCATCAAATGAAAAGAAAGAATTGTAAAACTTGTATTAGATAAACCACAATTAAATTATTATATTTTAAAATTTGCACATGCAATAAAAATGTAGATCTCACATTTCTGAAAGAAACATATTTGAAAATAGCATAATAAATCTTATTAAAAATTACAAGTAACATCAATGAAAAAATATTCAGTTCATTTTAATAGTAAATCTACTACAATGATTAAACTATCTTCCTCATATATTTCAATATTAAATAAAGGGTTACGCCGTGCGAAACATGACACGACCGCAGCATGTTGACATGGTAAAGTCATACCTGCTAACCCTCCCCCTTTGCGTGGGAGTCTCCCGCATGGACTGGGTCTCCTGCGCAGGAGATATTAATCTCCCGCACACACCTTTTCCTCCCGCACGATCTCCCCCCCAACAAAAATTTTCCACACGTGAAAAAAATCAAGTACAATAAAATCTTGACCTACATTTTGCGATCAATATTTCTGGAAATTCCCCCATTTGGAACTCCCATGCTGACGAAAAACGCCGAGAGATACGATTTAATGATATCCGGTTATTGATCTGTTTGACACCTTTACAGGTAAATTGGGTCATGGTGATTAATTAAGGTGTTGATGATTATACAACAATTATCCACTGATTGACAGTTAATTGGGGATAAGGAAGTGGGTTTGTGGCACACGCTTAGATGATTAGAAGTGTGATAGCGGCAATCAAAAATAGTTATAAACCGTTGTGCAAACAGGAGTCGGACAACCTTTGATGCCGAGGAAAACTTCTTGTTTCGATCAAACGTGCAATGAATTCATCTCGGATTGAGTTGTTATGGCTTGTTTGGGACAAAAGCCGATCAAAGTATTATTTAAGGACTAAGTTCCAAGATGGAATTGATAAACCACAAAAATTTAAAAATGCCAAAACGTATGCTATCACCCAATGCACCAGCAGCAAAGTGACTTTTTAATTTTAGTGCTCTATGACTTTATTGTTCAGAACATTCTGTCTTCATTGTTATTGCTTTGTTATAACCTTATGATTATGAATGATTATGAATAAATTATAAATACAATTTTTATCCTTCATTCATCATATGAAAAATTACAAATAAGACAGAAATGTAAACAATATATATTGAAATGGGATGCAGTTGGTTCAATACTGAAACAAACAAAAAGAAAACATCAATTAACAATAAAAACATGCATCAAATACGTCGATAAAAAATCTCCAGTTATGAGACCAAATCTCCAGCCAAAAATTTGCAAATCTCCAGTTGTAGCATAGCAACTCTATCACATGTATGCAACTACAAGGTACAATTTTGTGTGTTTAAAGGCGATTTTTGTCTTGATTTACTATTTAGTATTAGTGTTAATAATCCATAGAGATAATCATCAATAACATATTAGCATAATCATTTTGTAAAACAAATGCATTAAAATTGAAAAAAAAATTTAAGTTGAAACTTTGAAATTTTCCCTTTTTTGGGCCCTTTTTAAGGCAAAAACAGTCATTGTTACAGAAAAAACTAAAGAATTAATTTTTTCTAAAACCCATCGAATTCAGATGGAAAAAAAGCTTTCCATTTACAAATAACAGAAACATCTAGTTTTGCACCTTAGTTTTGTAGTAAATGAATGAAAAAGGAGAAATAACTCTTTTGACATTCTGAAAGCATTAAACCATATTTTATATTTATTATTTTTAGGGTCAGGTTTGCAAATCAACACATTCTTTGCAATCCTGACCCTAAAAATCAACGACCAATCAAATCACACGTAGGAAATCGACCTCGTACTGACATGTAAACATGATGGAGAATGTATTAGGAGATTGCAAATTCTGTGAAGCATTGCTTTAAAGTTGCAGATAGGTAAAGATGATGGCAAAAAGGAATCGAAATATCAAAAATATATTTATTAAGCTTCAATTGGGTACCAATATTATGGCGAATGAGGTCAAGACACCAATACAAAACTATTTTGAAAAAGTGTTGTATGAAAATTTGACATTTTAGATTCCTCCCTTGTGTTTTTTTTAAGAGTACTCGAGGGGGGAAAAAATCGTAACAATGTGATGACATTAAGCTGGAGATACAGAGCAGAAAATTTCTTCAGAAGTGTTATGTAGATATTGTATTTTGGTCTACATGAAAGTCTTACGACGCTATGACTAAGCTAGACATTACTTGCTTCTCATGTCGCACCTGCTCTTAATAGGCTATACATATCTCATAGTACATCATAAATAAAGGTACCTGTATGGTAGAATTTTAATATGCTCCCAAAGGGTGCGTTAATGGTAGAAGTATGAACATACTAATGCACTTCAAAATTTTCAACAACATGGCTGCCAACCGGAAATAAATTAAAAGACAAATCACGTGACCCAAGTTATGGCTGCCAACCGGAAATAAATTAAAAGACAAATCACGTGACCTAAACTATCTCCAATATACGCGAGTAGCAAATAAAGCGATCGATGCAACGAGAAAAAAGAAGAAATACAGAACAATACACCTCTAGTCGATTCTTTGTTCAAATAAAAATGAAACGGAAAATCCCGAGCTCAAAGCGAATAACACTGAATCTTTAATCATTTGCCATTGCGCATTCTCATTCATTGTGATCGTCTGCTGCAAGAAATCCAAACTTTTCAGATGTAGAGTTTTAGGTAGTATTATTTTTAAGCTTGATATCTTGTAAGCAGGAAGAAAAATTACTGTTCTTCGGACTGAAAACAGTTTTTCTCAATTTAAGAGCTTAATGCAGTCCTGGAATGGTACTAAATGTTGCTGTTCTGCATGCAGATGATAAATATTCTGCTACTGTTTTTGCTCTTTTTATTTGCATATAGCTTTTAGATATATATTTCTTTGTTTTAGTGCTTGTCAATTTTTTATCCAAACATGCTTAATTTTCTGCTTTATTATGTCATGATGCATGTGGATGCCGATGGGAACCCAGCGAGGCATTGCCACCTGGTCCCCGGCCGGCATCTATATGCAGTATGCACGGTACAGTAAAAACTCTTTCAGATTTGCTGCATCTACATTGTGGAACAGCCTCCCAGATCATTTCAGGACTGAAAATAGTTTCTCTCAATTCAAGAGTCTTTTGCAGTCCTGGAATGGGTCCAAATGTTGCTGTTCTGCATGTAGACGATTCAAATTTTGCTTCTGGTTTGCTTAATTTTAATTTTTAATTTTTTTTAGTTTGGCTTGAAAATTTTATATTCTTTGATTTTTTATTTAGACAGTGCTACTTTTACTGATTATGTTGGTACCAGTTTTAAATATTCAGTATTATTATTTCATTATTATTTTTACCTGCTGCTTTATGTTGGAGCATCTGTGTGTGGATCTTGAACAAGAGTCCAAAGAGGCACTTGCCACGTGGGTTCTTGTTCAGATCTATACACAGTCCTCCTTTTTATGCTTATATGTCTTAGCTTATTTTAGTTTGTAACTTTGCATGTGACTTGTGTTGTTTTATTGTTAATGTATATTCGGTAAAAAGCTCATTAGAGCTTATGTTGTACTGTTTTATTATGTGCCGAATCAAAATAAAGTTTTCTTATCTTATCTTATTCGGGAGCGTTTCAGGTTGCACCTGCCTCATATTAAATTGGACATGCCCTCGTGTCGTGACTACAATATTAATATACAAGCCGCAATGGGAAGAATACTATTACTGGTCACTTATTAAAAAGGTATTAACCTCATAAAATACTTTGACCAAGTTAGACCTGCCATGGTGATAAAAGAACGTCTGTGTGATGCTTATTTTGGAGGTCAAAAATTTTGCGAGTGACAAAAAATCAATGTCATTAATTAACTTTTGACCAAGATGCAAATATAATCGATTTAAAACGCAGTGAAGATAGTAATGGTATCAAAATCTCTAAACTAAACATTTTATATCATATTTTAAATAGATTATTATATTTTTTTGTTTTTCATCCTTTTTCTGGTTTTAAAAATTAGGATTCAATCTTATGAAAATATAATTTTGTTCTACTTAGTTTCTAATTAGAACATTTTAGAGAGTATATTTCATCATGGCTGCCCCCATGCAACAACAAAATCAAAACCAAAATGCACAATATATGAATGCACCGTTAACGGCACAAGAAAGGGCAAACAGATCCGTTTTCGGTAAAACCTTCTAAATAATTAATTGCAAAATCCCCATTAACCGACACCATCTGTCGTTGAAGTCTATGCTGTGCTCTTTGCAATTGCAGTCTGCAGAAATAGATTTATATCCACTTGGTCTTGGCTTTGCCTTACCGTTTTTTGTATGGCATGCCTTTTTGTATCGCCTGCGACGAAGTTCTCTGAATGTGAGACATATGTATTATGTTTCCATAGGGTACGTTAGCAATGCTAAGTTTTTACCTCAGTTAAAAAAATGACAGTTTCTCCATTTGTTGCCATACTTAGACTTAGTTTAATATATACTATAGTCTATACAGGTACCAGACAACTCGGCCCGTAAGTGAGGACAAGTCGGCCCGTAAGCGAGGACTAGTCGGCCCGTATGTTAAGACAACTCAGACCATCAATAATTATTGTTGTCTTACTTATTTTTTTAATAAAATTGACGGAAATCATAAAGAAACAGTCTGACATCTGCCAACAGTATTGGGAAATGTAAAAAAAAAATCCCTATATAATCAACCAAAACCATATATTTTTCAAAAAATTATTGTGAAGTCATTTCTGGATAGATTTTTACAAATGTTACACCAAAACATTCGGAATTGTCTATATTTTGATTGGTTATTTACTCATTATGTTGTTATGAGTGATTTTTATTTGTACATAATTTTTGTGTTTCCTGTCTGTGTGTAATTGAGCAATAGTGGCCATCTGGTCGTTGCTATTTGTCAACAAATATACCCCATTAGTAGGTGTGTATTAAATTGGTAATAAAACATTCATGAGTTAATTATAATGACAATAACTAATGTTTCAACTGATGATCTGTTCGATGGAACTTTCCAACAAAAAATCCTAGATGTGGATAAAATGATTTTCAAAACAAAAATAAAATTAGAAAATGAATGAACCGAATTTTAAATAAATAATTAAAAATATCTTAAAAATATCTTAATACTTCAGCAACTAAAAATAATTTGACAGGCATGTATTTAAAAGAAATTATGTAGCTGCGAAAATACAATGTATAAAAAATTAAACTTTGAATTAATGGACAACAAAACCCAATTTTGACAAAATCCTGTTAACAGTTTAATTATTTTTTTTTATTTATCAAAGACAATTTGATATGACATATTGTCATCTTTAAGATATAATTTTTTTTTATTTATGTTTTGTTTAAATACACCCATTTGCAACTTTTCCAACAACCATGAAGCTTATACAAACAAAAATGATACATAATTGTTTATGTGAAATTTCATAATTTATAAGCTCTAAATATTTTTTTCTTAAATTATTTATTTTTAATTTTTCATACATGTATCAATTCTATTCCTGTAAATGATACATATAGACCATGTTATGAGAACAAAATCACATCCTAATCACATTTTTGGTCACTTGATATTATCATTTAATAAATAATTCATTTTCACTAAAAGATAATAATTGTCTTTTAAATAAATAAATAATTATACACATATAAATATTGAACAATATTATAAAACAATAATACGGTTCGAGTTGTCTTAGCATACGGGCCGACTTGTCCTCGCCTTACGGGCCGACTTGTCTCGGTCCCAGTTGTCCACGGGCCGAGTTGTCTGGCATTCCTCTATACTACTATAGCCTGTATGGTAGCAGGTCAAATCGGCCCCAAACCAAATCGGCCCCAAGTCAAATCGGCCCCAATCAAATCGGCCCCAGATCAAATCATTGTATTATTATGCTTTTTTATTTAATTTGATAATATGTATTGTTAATTGTGTTGTTTATTTAATTTCTAATCAAATCATTGTTTTATTATGTTGTTTATTTAGTTTGATAATATGTCCGTAATTACTGGTGCATAATGTGCTGGATTTTACATAAATTCTTTATTTTGCAGGAGGGGTGCGCATTATAAACAAGAACAATGTGTTTCACTCTTTTTTCAGACCGGGAAATGTCTGCCATTTTTGTTGTTTACTATTGTCAACATGCAAAGTTGAATATTTCTTAAATTGTTTGGACACTATTCAACAAAATAATTAAATACATCCAATACGTTTTAATTATTGAAGAATTAAAACTGTCTAGTACAGTTGTGTTTTGTACCAGTAAATGTTTACCATTGATACGAAAAATAGTAATTTATATTAATATATAATTTTTATTTTTTTATTCTTTTTTTATTTTAATTTTTTTTGGGGCCGATTTGACTTTCATTTTGAGGCCGATTTGACTGGAAATCGTCTGTATACTATAGGGAAAAACTCACTTAAATTAGAATAAAAACGGCTGACATTAGAATAAAGGATCGTGAGTTTCTTCTTCTTCTTCTTTAGTTTACAGCAAAACTTCATAACTGAATATTACTTGCTGGTACGCATGCGTGATAATTGATTAAAAAATATATATACATTTTTGTATATTACACTTGAGTCAGTTTCCAATAAATCCAATAAATGTTGGGTTTTTTTTTATAAATTGTGTGGCACTTTATAATATTGCACACACACACGACAAAAAAGATGGATATGGATATAAATGAGTATGAGTGATTATCAAACTTTACACTTGGACACAAATTAAGCTAAAGGAACAATGCTTTTATTGCTGTTCTACATTACTCAGTCACAGTAACCATTTCAATAATAATGGGCATACTATAACTCAAACCCGAAAATTAGCGTGAAACAGCCCCTCATCTGCAGTTGAACGGCATTCTCAGAGCTGTTTACAGCTACTATTTCTCCATATTTTCTACAATTTTTTACCCTAAAATATGGATTACGTCTTACGGTAATGAAACTACGGTTTGTGGTCGTTGTGTGAAAAAATTATTTTGTTTGTGAATCTGAAAAATAAAATTACCGATCAGTGTCAGGAAAACGCTTGGGATGAAAAGACGTAGAAGACGAAAAGAGCTTTAAATAAAGCATTTAGGAGACTTGGTATTTCAAGGTCGTTGACCTGATGGCAGTGGGGTTTTTTCGTCAATGAATTCGAAGCACACTGGGAAAGATGACAATAATAATTTACCCAGTCCATAACTACCAAAAAAAGTCCTGTCAGAGATACCGGTAATATTTCCTTGTTTGGGAAAGTCAAAAAAGGGTGAAATGTACGTCTTTTGCTCAACATGTGAGCGTGATTCTTCTTGTGCTCGTGGTGCAGGGATGACTGCAGAGGAGTTTAATCCAAATCACACTTGGATTTCTAAAAGCTGAAGATGATACAACAGCCTTTGTTTTCGTTTTGTAAAACTGCAGAACTTGACAGATCACTAGCAGTGACAAAAGCAGAGGCAATTATGTGCTAACTGATAACAACTCTTTGCAAAGAATATGTTCCTTTAGGATAAGGGGAACTGTCCCAATTCTTTGCATTATTTCTCTCCCTTTGCCCAAACCATCAGGCGGTGGTTTGAAATTTACTCTTTTTCTAGGTGCCATTTTACCCAATTTTTTTATTCATTTTCTGCCTTTTTTCCATCCATGTTATAATGGTCATTGTTTTTTTTAAGGTTTGAATTATCATGTTTCTTTAGCTATGAATAAGGAAATAATAATGAAAATGACAATTTATTGCTGTACATACAACAGTATTCCTCAACTGCATTTTGTATTTATTATAAAGATGTCGTATGGGTATTACGTTACGAAAGTAGAACCAACTAAAGTACATCTTGTATCACACATATATATGGGCTGTTTAAAAAAAAATGGCCCCAACATTTGGAAAAAATGTCCAAATTAAATTCACTCCTAAAAACTTTCTGCTGATAATTTTCAATGTTGTATACATTGAAGTAAATGAAACAAGAAAGAAACTATGAACAGATAAGCAATAAATTTTTAAGAACCTTTTATTGAACACAAATTGACATGAAAAACATGTAAAACACATACTTATTCTATATCAGTTAAACAATCTTTAGTCTCAATTATTTTGTATAATGGTTTCTCAAACAATGCAACTGATAAAAATGACTTTTTGTGCAAAATATTGGGTTATTGGTAGTTGTAGTTTTTCTTAAAAGCTATTTTTTATGAAAAATTCTTAATATTTTTGTCCAATCTACCTGATAAAGTTTTTATTATCAAAATAATAACGAATATTTTTACTTAAGACAACAAAATTTTCAAACTTTAAAGATAAGTAGCCATTTGTAAAAAAAAATCACATTGATTCTTTG
Source organism: Bathymodiolus brooksi (assembly GCA_963680875.1). Lineage (NCBI taxonomy): Eukaryota > Metazoa > Mollusca > Bivalvia > Mytilida > Modiolidae > Bathymodiolus > Bathymodiolus brooksi. The sequence continues at coordinate 31,682,863 of OY804581.1, read as the reverse complement.
AACGATGGCAAAATAATTGGTTGTAGAAAAAACATTTTGTCTATTTTTGTTGCACTCCTGACATTTTATAATAAAGAAAAAAGAAGAAAATATCACATTTTAAAATGCCAACATTGAACACTGATGTTACTGTTAACTCGTACAATAATTTTTACCCGTTTCAATGAAATATTTGTACAGAAATGACAGTATTTGGAAATTTGTAACAATTTTTTGCCATACCCACTTCTTTAATACCTAGTTTTAGCAGCAATATTTTTAATTACATTTGAAAATTTGTATTATACCACTCTAATATATTTATAGGATAAATCATAAAGAAATAATTAGAATATTTTTATAGGCTAGAAAAGGCAATTTATTATAAATTATCATTATTTTATCAATGGTACTATTTCATCAGAATATGTTGCACTCCTGACATTATATTGCCATCAAGAAAAAGAAGAGTTATTAACTTAAAAACAATTCACAGGGGAAAAAATCAGTTGGTGTTCTTTCAAGCATTAGTTTTACCAAGTTTTAATGATAATTGTTTCTTAAAGTAACATTTTTCTAGTTATTTGTAACTTGTTTACAGCCATACTTCTCGAAAATTCCAACTTATTTTTGAAATATACTATGCAAAAACATTTAAAACATGTATTAATCTAAATTAATATTGAAAATAGATGTTTAATGTTATATCAAATTTCAATGATTTTTAAATATTTATGTCAGGAGTGCAACATTTACATGGTCAACCATAAATTATCTATAAGAAAATAGCTAAATGCATTTATCATAAACTTTATCAAGTCAATTAATCTCCAATAGCTAATGAACCTAGAAAACATGTTCCCTTGTCAGAGAATGTCTCTAGTATTAATACCTAATAGATATTAAAGCATGAGACCATTTAAAATGAACAAAAATGCTTTATTACATAAAATTAAAAGCACATAAAATGCTATTGGCACTTTTAATTTTTTCAAACATTATTCTAAACTTGACAGAATCTCATTTTATTTAAATCATCCATATAAAAAGCTATAATTAGACGGTGTAGAAGATCACTTAAAACTAGTTGCACTCCTGACATGAATCAAATGCTTCTGTGAGAGATATTTTATGTATCTCAAATGGGTTTTATCTGTTCTCTTAGTCAGTCTCTGTTGAAATAGAAAGACGAATGTGATTTTAGTTACATTTAAAAGAAAATATGTCTAAGAAAATATCAAATGTTGCACTCCTGACATTTGAGGGTGCTGCCTTTAATGTGACATTCTTGGCCTTACTACTGATTTTAGTGTATCCTTTAACTATGGTTTTGAAGCAGCAATGATGTATTAAGATTTATTTACACCCCATATCTTTGAAAACTAAAAGACAACATTTCTACAATGTAATTTAGGAAAACTTGTATAAATGTTTGTTGCACTCCTGACTAGGTACATCTTTTTTACAAAGCCATATTTTTATGCAATAATAAATATGAAGCATGATCTATTGCTATCTTAAAGTATGTCAACATATCAAAGTTTGTGATGAAATAAATTTTGATAAAATATTGTTTGATTTAACACTGTGGTAGGTTGTTGAAAATTAAGGATTTTTTAAAGTGTTACAAAAAAGTGTTGCACTCCTGACAATTTTGACATGTTTTTTGGACATATTTTTTTTGTTATTCTAGATATCTTAAAGATTTTTTGCAGTAACAAACATCAAATCATTACAGATCTTTTGAACTATTTAGATCCAATAAAATCATAAAAATGAGTAAATTAGACAGCTATAGCAGTAGGAGCCATTTATTTTGAAACTGCCCATATATGATACAAGGTTTTGTATATTATGGTTAAAATCACGCATTTCCATCTAATGTTAGATAATATGAATTATTACAACTATACAAGATATTTATTGACAGTGGGAAATATACCTTATGAAGCTACAGAAGAAAAGTTGAAAGAAATATTTACGCAGGTTGGACCTGTTGTCAGCTTCAGGTAATGTTATATGACATTTTATACAAGATTATGAAAAGAAAGTTTAAGCAGTGATGGTCAACAATTCCACCAAATTAAATATCAACAAAAGGAACACTAACCTCTGACCTCAAATCAATAAACATAAAAAAGACCACAACATACATATGACATTGGAAATCCAGGCCCTGGCTTGAAATATGAACATAAATGGGGAGGGGTTTAACTGGTTAATGGAATTTTCTATGAATTATCAAATTTTATTGTTATATAAATAGCAGTTACCTGTAGTTGTCAGTAGTAATAATGCTCATGCCAAGATTGCAGATGGTCTATTGACTAATGAGGAAAATAGAAGCACTACTCTGTAAAAATTACCTCAGTAAAGTATAATTATTTATCCATATTACATGTATCAGTTGTTTTGATAGTTTATATGTGCTTGTAGTGTTTTTATTTTTATTTTATAGATAACTGATAGACATGGTCATTCTTTTGACTTGAACTGTAATGAAATTCCCTTTATATTGAGGGGGCTGTCATGGTCATAGATTCATAATCGTATCGTATTTGGATTTACAACTACCTATGCAATCTGTGCCTATCACCACTAACTGTGTGTGTTGGAATCCCGCTCAGGCGAGGTGTACTCAATGCAACAACATTTGATAAAAATTGTGAGTGACTTGCGACAGGTCAGTTGTTTTCTCTGTGTACTCTGGTTTAGTCCACCAATAAAACTGAAAACCACTATAGTATAAAACTGAAATATTGCTGAAAGGGGCATTAACACCATAACCCTAACCCTAACCTATCGACTTATTTTATTTTATTTTGACAATACCTGTATATCAATTACAATCTCCAGATTTCGATTTTTTTTACCTTCACTTCATTATCACATCAGAATTGGATACTCGTCTTAGATACGACTACTGGCAATAAAATGTGTAATATGTATTTTTCTATTTTAAGATTGGTGTATGACAGAGAGACAGGAAAACCAAAAGGTTATGGGTTCTGTGAATATCAAGATATTGAGACTGCTCAAAGTTCTATGCGAAACCTTAACAACTATGATTTCAATGGAAGACCGTTGAGAGTGGGAGTGGCTGCAGGGGAACAAAACAGGGACGAGATAAAAGGCATGCAGAATGCTCTTGGTGGACCTGTAATGGAGGTATTTTTATTTGTTCTGTTTCCCTCCATTTTTTTAATATAGGACATTTAATAATCTTTTTATAAGGAATCTTAATGATAATTAGATATTTCAACTAGAGGTTTGAATGTCATGTGGGTTGAATGAATAAAAATATAATTTTATTTTAATTTTTCAGAAATAATGATTTAAAATAACAATGTATAAAATCTTTTTATGTCTAATTATCATCTCTACATTAATTGCAAGGCCTTTCGAATAATATAGATTGAAAGAAGGTACCAGACAATTTTATAAGTTTCTATATTATAATTGTGTGCTATTTTCTTGAAGTCTTACATGTTAATCAAAAAGTTGCTTTGTTAATGTTTCAGTCATAATTAGCCATACACATTTAATTAAATAAAGATGGCCCTGGATATTGAAAAATTGTCGAAATTAAGACTTTGCAGGGAAAATAGAATTTATTAAAGCCAAAGAAAGCCAGTTTTTTTTTATTATCCTTGTTCATCTTCACATACATGTAATAAAATTGAGCACAATGTTTTCCAGAGCCCTTATGGGGAACCAGTAGAATCAGAAAAAGCACCAGAAGCTATATCAAAAGCTGTAGCCAGTTTACCACCAGAGCAAATGTTTGAGTTAATGAAGCAAATGAAGGTAAAAATCATGAGTTAATGAAGCAAATGAAGGTAGAAATCATGAGTTAATAGAGCAAATGAAGGTAAAAATCATGAGTTAATAAAGCAAATGAAGGTAAAAATCATGAGTTAATGAAGCAAATGAAGGTAAAAATCATGAGTTAATGAAGCAAATGAAGGTAAAAATCATGAGTTAATGAAGCAAATGAAGGTAAAAATCATGAGTTAATGAAGCAAATGAAGGTAAAAATCATGAGTTAATAAAGCAAATGAAGGTAAAATCATGAGTTAATGAAGGTAAAAATCATGAGTTAACGAAGCAAATGAAGGTAAAAATCATGAGTTAATGAAGCAAATGAAGGTAAAAAGCAATTTCTCTGTTTAAATACAGTAAAACTTATGTATAATGACGATCAACGGAACCTGAAAATGTGCTCTTTATGAGCAGTTGACCGTTATATACATGTACACTGATCATTAATGGGAAAAATGAGCCTACCTTTTATAGACCGTGATTTGTTAAATAGAGGTGCCCTTTAAGGCAGATTTGACTGTATGTTTACAGCCTTGAATTTGAAAAAGAAATTCATGTTTTTGTGGAAAATATCTCAGTGCATCAGAATTCTGGCCTTATAAGAGAGTAGGCTTTATAAAATTAGGGACTACCGGTACTTAAAGACCAAAACTAACACCGATTCTGTGCACCTCCTATCCAAACATTTTATTTAATTGTCTCTGATATTTTTACCTATCAAATAAACCTCATTATATTTTTTGTATCAAGTTTTGTTTGAGTTTCAATATTTTTTCATAAGTGGATGTTGTGTCAACATGGTCAAACACTGAAATATAAACAAAACCCACTGTTGAAACTAGAAGTTAAACATTAGTGGTTGGAAATATCACCAGATGAAACAATACAAACTACTTCTCTTGTAAACTGTAAACGTAAAAAAAAAAATGAGAACAGAAGCAATGGATATCTTCATCCTGTCTTAGAAGCAGCACAAAAAATGAGGCAGGTTAAACTCATTACAGAGATTCCAGCCATCTTATATTGATTAAGCTATATTTTTCAGCTGAAAAAAAACCAATAAAAATCTGCCCAAATTCTGTACATGTGTACTTTCACAGAAATGACAACATATATACCAGAGATTAAAGTTTTCCTCTGATCAGTAGATTTCCTCATTTTTGAACAAAATATTTGGAAAGTATGTGTTAAACTTGGTCCAAACATCTAGGAAATGAAGTATTTGGGAAATGTATAGGGGCTCCTCTGTTATCATCAGTCAGCACTTTCATCTCTAAATACAGACAATGCTAAGCAGAGTCAGTGAATGCTCACAGACTACTAGCTTTTATATATATATATATATTTGTAGATGTGTATCCAGAATAACCCCACAGAAGCAAGAAATATGTTACTACAGAACCCACAACTTGCATATGCCTTATTACAGGCTCAGATTGTTATGAAGATTGTAGATCCTCAAGTTGCTATGGTAATCTGATACTTTTATACATACAGTGATAATCTTACTATATGTACTTATTTTACACCAGTAAGCTATGATTTAATTTTCTTGCAATCTGCACCAAACACCACTAGCCCTAACCTCCAGTCTAGAAAAAATTGTTTCAGGCTAGTGAAATATTACATAAAATTTGCTTAATCAAAGAGAGAAAAAAAAGTCTTCTAAAATGCCCTTCGGGCTAGTTTGTCAAAATGTTTATAGCACAATCTGTTCTTGTGAAAGAAATTATTATTTGATGATAAATCTAACCTTAAATATGGTGGAATTAAGTATGATAGGTAAATAGGTTATTGGTGTTAGTTATTCAGTGGCAATCAGTTTTATTGATGTAAAAAACTGTAGAAAACCACTAATATGCCAAAATTCACTGACAAACTTTATCACATGAAGTTGTATGCACCTAGCCACCCATGCCCCTTAAGGCCAAAAAAAATATATGTATGTTTAGGGTTTCATCCCTAAAAAAAATAGGGTAGGTAGGTAGGGAATTTTTTTTTCTTTAAAATATTTTTACATTAACTTAATGGGGAAGAAATCCAAAGTTTAACGGTGCTTAAGCCAAAATGACCATAAAATGTTAGGGTAGGCATTTTTGAGAGCAAAAAAATAGGGTAGGTAGAGAAACCCTAAACACACATATATTTTTTTTTTGGCCTAAGCACACCTCATGTAAATTTGGAAAAAAAGAAATTCTTATAGTATGTTATAATTGTTCATGTACAGTCAAACTTAATCTAACCACAATATATCCTGTATACATTAAACATAAAATTTAGTCCACTTGCTCAAATATTTGCAAATTTAACCGGTCTTATCCAAACACCTGTCTTTAGAACAGACTAATTTTCCCCAAAGGTACACGGTAGAATAAGTTTCACTGTAACTTGTATATTAAATGCTGACTTATCCATGTTTCAGGCAATGTTACACAGAGACCAGACTCAGATTCCACCAGCATCCTCTACAGCTACTTCAGTCAATACAGCTAATCCTATAGCATCACAAGTAAGTGTGGTATTATAGAAATACTTCAGTCAATACAGCTAATCCTGTACCATCACAAGTAAGTGTGGTATTATAGAAATACTTCAGTCAATACAGATAAACCTGTAGCATCACAAGTAAGTGTGGTATTATAGAAATACTTCAGTCAATACAGCTAATCCTGTAGCATCACAAGTAAGTGTAGTATTATAGAAATACTTCAGTCAATACAGATAAACCTGTAGCATCACAAGTAAGTGTGGTATTATAGAAATACTTCAGTCAATACAGCTAATCCTGTAGCATCACAAGTAAGTGTGGTATTATAGAAATACTTCAGTCAATACAGCTAATCCGGTAGCATCACAAGTAAGTGTGGTATTATAGAAATACTTCAGTCAATACAGCTAATCCTGTAGCATCACAAGTAAGTGTGGTATTATAGAAATACTTCAGTCAATACAGCTAATCCTATAGCATCACAAGTAAGTGTGGTATTATAGAAATACTTCAGTCAATACAGCTAATCCTGTAGCATCACAAGTAAGTGTGATATTATAGAAATACTTCAGTCAATACAGCTAATCCTGTAGCATCACAAGTAAGTGTGGTATTATAGAAATACTTCAGTCAATACAGCTAATCCTGTAGCATCACAAGTAAGTGTGGTATTATAGAAATACTTCAGTCAATACAGCTAATTCTGTAGCATCACAAGTAAGTGTGGTATTATAGAAATACTTCAATCAATACAGCTAATCCTGTAGCATCACAAGTAAGTGTGGTATTATAGAAATACTTCAGTCAATACAGCTAATCATGTAGCATCACAAGTAAGTGTGGTATTATAGAAATACTTCAGTCAATACAGCTAATCCTGTAGCATCACAAGTAAGTGTGGTATTATAGAAATACTTCAGTCAATACAGCTAATCCTGTAGCATCACAAGTAAGTGTGGTATTATAGAAATACTTCAGTCAATACAGCTAATCCTGTAGCATCACAAGTAAGTGTGGTATTATAGAAATACTTCAGTCAATACAGCTAATTCTGTAGCATCACAAGTAAGTGTGGTATTATAGAAATACTTCAGTCAATACAGCTAATCCTGTAGCATCACAAGTAAGTGTGGTATTATAGAAATACTTCAGTCAATACAGCTAATCCTGTAGCATCACAAGGAAGTGTGGTATTATAGAAATACTTCAGTCAATACAGCTAATCCTGTAGCATCACAAGTAAGTGTGATATTATTGAGTGAGTGAGTTTGTGAATGTTGTTTAATGCCAACTTAGCAATTTTTCAGCTATATCACGAGATCAGGTTAATTTTCAATGACAAGGTTCGCTTCATACAGACCAACATGCGTAGTTGGATTTTTATAGTGCTAGCTCTCTGAAACAACAGTCCGCAGATAGACACATCGCCCCACTTGGACACATTATCCTGATTACAAGCCAACCAGCCTTTGCTCTTTCTCCTTAACGCTGCTTAGTGGAGAAACAACAAATACCAATTTTATAGACTGATTTGACCCGATTTAACCATTACACCACAGTATAGAAGGGTTTGAAAACACATTTATGTATTGTATAGGTTTAATAGGAATTTCTTAATATTCCCTACCATTTTAATAGAGTGAATATTGATAATGTCCCTTTAGACTTAGTGATTATGCTTTGCAATACAATTGTTTAGTTGGGTTATTCTTGTATAATTTCAATACAAACCACCAAAGCTAGTTTATTTTAATTCATAATATTCATAATAATTAATTTTTACATATTAGATCTATATTAATCTTTGTACATAATAAAAACAAGTGCAGATTGAAACCTTTTGGACCAACTTCAAAATAGCCAGATATTCAAATTCAAGATTTCAATATTTTGACTAAATTGGAAGAGTAGATTACACAGGATTCACATTTCAGCCACATTTTTTAGTTGGGCTCATGTTTCTCAATATTTAGTGTTATGTGTATGTTTTGTAGATTGTTGTTTGTCCTTTTGTTCTTTTTCTTTTGGCCATTGTGTTGTCTGTTCTTCTTCGATTTACAGATTCTGATTACCCCTTAGGTATCTTCAAACTCTTCTTTAGAAAGTTTTCACTACCTAGTCATTTATTACTTGTATCTTTCAGCCATCTGTAGCCAGTTCAGCAGCAGCTGGTGTAGCCGGAATGATGAACCAAATGGGACTTATAACAGGTTTGTTTGTTATTCACCATCTTTAAAAAAAAAATGTGCCATATTGTCATCACATACATGTCTAACTGTGTGTTGTCATTTGGATAAATAATTGAGGAAAATTTTCTTAAGTATTTATTTCTTTACATAAAAGTAGTAATTGGTAAGGTGATACAGTATAATTTTTGTATTTCTGAGGCCTTTTATTTTGATAAATGGTATGAACTTGAGGATATTTTTTTTTTTGCAAACTAGTAATTATTATTTCCGCTCTGTCATTTATATTCTTATATGATACTTTGCTTGATGCTTCAATTGTTAATTTTCCAACTGACTTGAAATGTGTTTCTTATATAACCACATGCATATTATATATGAAGTCTGGTTTGTTACCAATTGCCTCAGTGGTGCAGTGGCTGGCATTCTAGCCTAGAATACAGTAGACTATAAAATTAGTACTGCTGATTCTCTGCTAAGGGGTGCTGCATTCAGGAGTTAGCGCAAAGACTGGTTGGCTGAGAACCATTATATTGTGACAAGAGTTGAGGGAAATGTCTACAAATCAACTGTGGATTGTTGTTTCACAATGAGCTTTCACTATGAAAATCCAACTCAGGGTGTTGGTCTAGTACAAAACAGACTTCATCATCATTTCATATAGAAAGGAAATTGTTCGTTCTCACCATGATATAACTGAAACATTGTTCATTGGTGTTGTTGTTGACTTCCTTAGGAGTGGATAAAATTGGGTGTGCTTAATAATATGACTATTTCGAAACTTAATATTGTCTCCAAAAAGTATGTGATGTCAGCATATTTTTATTTAGTACAGTAATTTCTGATTTTTAACCATATTTTCAGATATAGAAATAAAAAAACAACATTTATTTAATGCACTTTTCTTTTTAGGTATTAGACCACAAACATCGGTTCAACAAAATATGGGTATACCAATGAATATGCAGCAACAAATGGGTACTGTTGGACAAAGGATGGGTATTCCTGGACTACAGCCAACACCAGATCTGATGACGGGTGGTCCCATGAGACAACAGATAATTGGTAAGTTCAGTTTACAAAGGATTAATAAAAAACAAGAGTTGGTGAAGAAATATTATATTTTGATAACGTTTCAGAACCTGTCAAAAATTGATTATATGTATCCTAAAATAGGTCTTAGTTTTTAAAGGAAAATTTCAGTGAATTAACTCTTATAAATAGGGCTAGAGTTATGGTGTTTAATGCCACTTCCAATACTATTTCAGTTATATCATGGTGGTCAGTTTTATTGATGGAGGAAACCGTAGTACCCGAAGAAAACCACAGACCTGTCGCAAGTCACTGACAAACTTTATCACATAATGTAGTATCGAGTACACCTCGCCTGAGCGAAATTTGAACTCACAACTTCAATGATGATAGGCACTGGTTGCATAGGTAGTTGTAAATCCAACTAGCATATGATCACGACCATGACAGCCCCGCCTCCTCTTTTGAATAGGTGATACTGCAAATATGAGGATTTTTTTTGCACATTTGGCTTTGGTAAAAGAAAATTATTAATAAAATCTTACAGAAGGCTTTTTGACTATTTACAATGTTCAACCCACAAGTGTAGAAATCAGAATTACAATACTGTCCTCAATGAAATCCTTTATAGAATGAAAGTATAAAAAATAACTCTCTACATTATGTATGGATAATGTGTTGTGTTTTGTTTGGGGTTTGAAAAACTTTCTACAGGAAGTACATTGTATTGGGATTGAATTCTGGGATTTCAACATTTGTTTTAGTTACAACTAGGATACCTAAAACTTATGCCTCCCCTTAATGTGGCCATCTGTACAACAATAAGTTACACATGAGTTGAATGATACTATTCAAAAAACAATTATTTGACCTTGAGATCAAAGGTCAAGGTCCCAAAAAGGTCATTACGGTACGCGACACACCACCTTAGGGTCATGCACCCACATACCAAATATCATTGACCTATCTCGAAAGACAAAAATGTTATGGCCCGGACAAGAAAATACTATTTAAAAAACAATTATTTGACCTTGAGGTCAAAGGTCAAGGTTTCACGAAGGTCATTACGGTATGTGACACACCACCTTAGGTCATGCACCCACATACCAAATATAATTGATCTATCTGGAAAGACTAAAAAGTTATGATCCGGACAAGCTTCGCTGAGAAGAAGCAGAAGAAGCGGAAGAAAAAATCAGACTAAAACAATATGTCTCCCTTCGTTCGAAGGGGAGACATAATAATGAAGAAGCATGTTAGACGAAACCACAAACATACTGTAAAGTCACTGACAAATGTTATCATATAAAGTTTTATATTTGATACATGTCACCCAGGGCAGATGATAGGCACTGATTGTTTAGGTACCAGTACAGTTGTATAGGAACCAGTAGGATTGTATAGGTACCAGTAGGATTGTATAGGTACAAGTAGGATGGTATAAAGTACCAGTAGGATTGTATAGGTACCAGTACGATCGCATAGATACCAGTATGATTGTATAGGTACCAGTAGAATTGTATAGGTACCCATAGACGTTAATCCAATATAATCGATACAAATATGCCAACGGTAGACTCCAGTAGTAATAGGAATGTCTAATTCAAAATTGTTGCAGATTACTTTAGATGAATTAAAAATCATCCTCTAGTAAATTTTTAGTTTTTCCAGCATAAGACAGTTCATATAACAGAAATTTTGGATGTCGTTTATGCTTTGAAACGTCAAATCAGAATCTTTTATGGAACTTCTCAGGGTCTAATAATATGATGATTAATTTTCTGTCAGTTCTACAGAATTTATTTCTCTTGTTTTGTTTTTGTCTTTTGTAATAAATATCCTCATTTATACGATATATTTAGGAGGTCCATTGGGTGCCATGGGTGGAATGCCTAGATCTTTGAGACCTGATGTCACTGTTGGAGACATTAGGGATCCAAGAATGATGCAGCAGGGACCCAGGGGAATTGCACCACAGCGTCCAGCAGCCCCATCAGCAGCAGGTGCTTTAAGTAGTCTCATGGTAAGTAATAAATATATCAGTGTTGTAATGTATTACTGGTGTATTTTTCTCATTCACTATTTGCATGCATGTGACCTGAAATTAAAGTCCGAGGTCAACTCCAGTATTTACACAGATATTGCTGGACTCGACCAACATCATTTTTTCTTCCATGTGCACAATTTATTGGCAAGATTTATTTTTTTTAGTTAAAATGGCAGTTTTGGAACTTCCGTGTCTGAAATGTTTTTACAGTTGGCATTTTATGTAGAGAAGACACAAATCCTTATCAGAGTGTGAAAATGTTGTCTGAATAATCATACTATTTCCCAAATATTTTTTTTAAATTGGACACAAAAAATTGTATGATTTGTATTTGAGTACGATATCAGATAATCTTGTCTGCAAATTCATTTAGGAAAAAATGAAGGGTTCTCAAAAATGACCCAACACCTATAAGAATAGTACACAAAAGATTAAAAATCAGATATTTGAAAGTATAGATGTTCTGATTTTTTTTATTCCAAAATATTTTGTACATTCCCAGTGAAGTGTTTTGTGTTGTGATTGGTGATACTGTCAATTGTCATTTTCCATTTAAGTTCATACTGAAAATTTGTAAATTAAGAAATAATTTCTAATTGGAAATTGCACAGAAAAGATCTGAATTCATTGTTACAAATAGATGACGCCATTGACAAATTTATGAAGTTTTTTTTAGCACAAAACTTATAGTGACATGGTCAATGTGTGCAAGTCATTATTTATTGGTTTTATGGTGCTTAACGCCACTTTCAACAACATTTCAGTTATATCGTAGCGGTCAGTTTTATTGGTGGAGGAAATCAGAGTACCAGGAGAAAAAAGCACAGACCTGTCGCAAGTAACTGACAAACTTTATCACATAATGCTGTATTGAGAACACCTTGCCATGAACGGGGTGCGAACTCACAACTTGAGTGGTGATAGGCACTGATTGCTCAAGTAGTTGTAAATCCATCTACCATACGATCACGTCCAAGACAGCCCCATGAGGTTTTTGAGCATGAAACTTATCGTGGTCAATGTGTGCAAATCATTATTTATTGAGGATTTTTACATGGAACATACAACAATGGAATACAAGGTGTTATATTAGAATTGTTCTTATTATCTTGTCTCAGTGGTTTAATTATTGACTGATAATACATGTTTAATCATATATTTACTTTGTTTACAGGGACCTGGAGGATTACAGCTCCCTACAAATTTTGGCAGTGGTGGACAGATTTCAGCACAAGATCAAGAAAAGGTAAAATTACTCAACCATTGTGTTATCTCAAGGACATTTTTATCACCACATTAATTAATAGAAATTTTATAAATCATAGTTTAACATTAAACATTGATCTTATTCTATTTCAAATGATAAAATTATGTTTGTTTGTTTGATGGTGTTTGATGCCACTTTCAACAATATTTCAGTTATATCGTGGTGGTCAGTTGTATTGGTGGAGGAAACCAGAGGAACCGGAGAAAACCACAGACCCGTTGTAAGTCACTGACAAACTTTATCACATAATGTTGTACATCTCGCCCTGATCAAGATTCGAACTCACAACATCAGTGGTGATAGGCACTGTTTGCATAGGTAGTTGTAAATCCAACTACCATACGAAAAAAGAAAAAAACATTCATAAAATAAAAGAATGTTACAAAAATATTGTAGTTAAAAAAATACATTACAAATAATTGCAAATTCAAATAACAAATTGTTTCATCTTTTTTGTTTACTTACTGTTTAATTGAAAATTAAGAAAGAAAAAAATAGATGGTTACAAATTGAAATATTATCAACCCTTATGCTACTTTCACTTTGAGTTGTTTACAATATAATTCACTTTTGAGTTGTTTACGTATTTGAAGGAAATAACAGTTATTTATATAAATCTATTTCTTCTTTATTTACTTATAGGCTGCCTTGATCATGCAAGTTCTTCAATTAACAGACCAACAAATTGCTATGTTACCGAGTGACCAACAACAAAGTATTCGAATATTAAAGGAACAGATCTCGAAAAGTTAAAAGGATCACTTTTTATTTTATTCATTTATGTACATAATTTTGTCATTAAAGTCACCAAATATATTTCAAGCCTTGTTTTGATGATGTACCGATATTGATAATTCTGTGCTATATTAACCTCATTGGTGGTGCAATGGTTAGCGTGCATGCCTCTAACCTCGATCTGGTCATACCAAAGATTACAAAATTGGTATTTGTTGCTTCTCACTCACTCTGCCATATTGATGCAACAGTGGAGGAGGAAGACCATACAGATGAGTGTGATGAGATGTATTTGATACAAATTTATGTTATAAAGTTTATCAGTGTCTTGTGGCAGGTCATATTTTCTTCAGGTATCCCAACTACCCCCCCCCCCCCCCCAATAAAAATGACTGCGACGATAAAACTATAAATATATTTTTTATAATATCATTAATTAAGGAATATGTTCAATTTTTGAACAGATTATATGATATAACCTGGTTTGGGGCAGTTTACACTTAATAAATCCTGAAGTGCTTTATGAAAAGCGTAAACTGTTCCTAACCAGGTTATACAAGTATAACCTGCTCAAAAATTGAACATATTCCTTATAATTTAATTTTTACAACAAAATTTAATGATTCCTCTATTTTAATTACAATTATTTCATGGAACTATTTGAATTTGTCGTTGGCGAATGAATATGTTGGCGACGTCACAATACCAACCCAGGTTATCAAGTATAACCAATGTTGCTACAGGTGGATCAGCTAATCAGATTGTAGTATTCACATCAAATTAAATTATTCACTAATAACATCTAACCCACACGTATTGGTGGTGTAATGGTTAGTGTGCTCCTCTCAAGTGTGGTGGATTGTGGGTTTGAGCCCTGGACGGGTCAGATCAAAGATAATGAAATTGGTATTTGCTGCTTGTCCACTAAGCACACAACATAAAATAAGGAGAAAGAACAAAGATGGGTTTGTTTGGAATCGGGATAATGTATCTGAGTGGAGCGACATTCCTACCCCCAGACTGTTGTTTCAGTGAGCTAGCACTATAGAAATTTAACTGTGTTAGTCTAGTACAAATCAGAAATTATCATCATGTCATCGAATGTAATTTATTCTCGCCATGATATAGATAAAGAATTTCTCTCTTGACATTAAACAAAAATAACTTGGACACGAAAAAGACAATTGCTAAGAATTAGCCACTGTTTATGGCAGGTATGAATGAATATCACAGGCATCAGTTTTAGTATGTAAGGAAACCAAAGAACTTGTATGATATAAATAACCTTTCATTACTGCATCAGGGGGGGGGGGGGGGGTTGTTATGGTGTTTGATGCCACTTTCCATAATATTTCAGTTAAATCATGGCAGTCAGTATTATAAGTGGAGGAAACTGGAGAGCCTGGAGAAAAACACTGACCTGTCGTAAGTCGCTGAGAAACTTTATCACGTAATGTTGTATCGAGTACACCTCGACTAAGCAGGATTCGAACTGACAACATTAGTGGTGATGGGCACTAATATTGCATAGATTGTAATAAGTCAAACTACCATACGATCATGACCACGACGGCCCCTCACTCAAATGACTGCTTTTTCACAGAAATGATGACAATAGAAACATAGACAACCAGAAGCAGACTGGGTCTTAAAGCCGGGACTACCATCTGCCACCTATCCGGTCTACCCATTAATATGTTGCTTATCTGAGCGATCCACTGGGCATTATCCAAATGCCTGTATGGTCTGTGAACAACACAAAAACAGGGTCAGTAGATGCTTGTAGTTAATTGACTGCTACCTAAGAAAGTAGAATCTGCTTTGAAATTAAAGGCAAAAATTAAGACATTATTGTCTTGTGGTTTCATGGTGTTACTTCCTACCCTTTAGACAGCTTAGCAGCTCAATACTAATAAACCTTATTGAACTTCAATTTATACAAATAATTCTCTGAAAATAGGAATAACAAACTTAAATTTTAAATTTGATTTAATAAAAATATCCTGCTTATTAACTAAAGCAGTTTTAGAATACATTTGTATATTTAAACTGCAGTTATCAATAAAACTGACTTCATAAAAATAAGTATTGGTTTTACTAATAATGCTTAACAAGGTATAATTATCACAAAGGTTGAAATAGTACCGGTACCACAAATAATGCCATCATCCAGAATCACTAGGAGGGTCTTGATGAATGTATCTCATTAATATAATGAATGTTATCATCAAGAACTCTTCCAAGAATCTCCTGAGCACAACACATATATAACGAAACATCTCTTAAATTGTAGTCATTATATAAAAAATACTTTGAATGGTTGCTATGGTTATCAGATATATCACAATTATTGCAAAAATAGTTTCCTAATTGTTGCCATTATTAAGAATCCTTTGAAGGGTCTCTGTGAATCCAGTATTCTTCTGTTTGCATCTCTGTTAATCTAGATATAGTCCTTTCAAATGCAAATAATTCTTCTTCTCCAGTAAATATACTAGCCTGTGATAAATTTGATTTCTGAAAAACAAACGAAGAAAAAATAGAATTATTCTTGTCTTGTAATTATACTACAGATTTTAAACCTAAGAACAATCATATTTCTGAAACATAACAAATAAGTTTTATGAAAAATATATTACAAGCTAGTTTGTCCATCCAGATTGTGATTTTTTTGCAGTCTGTCCCAAAAACATTTATACAAACTAGCCTGAACAACATTTTAGAATAATTTTTTCTATTTGATTAAAGCAAATTTTATGCAATTTTTACTAACTCGAATAATTTTTTACTAGACTGGGGAATAGGGCTAGTGGTTTTTGGCACAACATGTTTTTGATTGCAGTATTTTGTATAAAATTACCTGGTAGATTCAAATGAGTTAAAGTAACCATATCAAATAGATTATTCCAAAGTTAGTATTGCATGAGCAAAAATTATGTCACAGGGAAGGAAGAATAGTGAATCCTGTCTAAAATCTTGTATTACCTGAACTTGAAAGAAAGTTCAAATGTACGAAATCTTTAATAATTTAACCTGTATAAACACAACAAATGTCTATTGTGAACACAAAAGCTTGTCCTAAGGAGGTTCAGTTTAGGCAGGCTTCACTGTATTAAGATTAATATCCTATTATAAGATCATTCACAACAGAGACCATATTTCATATGATACCAGAAATAGTAAAATGTTTGTAGAGCGTACTTCAAGGGAGACCATCCCTCTTATAAGGCCACTTTTTCACTGCAGCAGGTGTAGCCTAATTAAAGGGAGACTACTGCACTTACACCAAAGATTTCAACAATTACTGATACAATGCACCTAAATACATTTTTTTGTATTAAGTAAATTTACCTCCTGAATTCCAAGGTCATCCATGAGCATTCTGTTAGCTTCATAATCAACTTGACTTATGGCACTAGATTGAAACAAATGTCTGGGTTCTTTCTCAGCTATACATACTAACCTTACCTGCAAAAATGAGTTTATTATTGCTAACTTGATTGAGCGATCAAGTGAGTTGTTTAATACCAAGTGAGCAGTTTTTCAGTTGTATAATGGTGAGAACAAGTTGCATATAGATGAGATGGGGATGATGTCTGCTTTGTACTAGGCAACCTTGCTGAGTTGGGGATGATGTCTGCTTTGTACTAGGCAACCTTGCTGAGATGGGGATGATGTCTGCTTTGTACTAGGCAACCTTGCTGAGTTGGGGATGATGTCTGCTTTGTACTAGGCAACCTTGCTGAGTTGGGGATGATGTCTGCTTTGTACTAGGCAACCTTGCTGAGATGGGGATGATGTCTGCTTTGTACTAGGCAACCTTGCTGAGTTGGGGATGATGTCTGCTTTGTACTAGGCAACCTTGCTGAGATGGGGATGATGTCAGTTTTGTACTAGGCAACCTTGCTGAGTTGGGTTTTTTAGTGCTGCTTTGTACTAGGCAACCTTGCTGAGTTGGGGATGATGTCTGTTTTGTACTAGGCAACCTTGCTGAGTTGGGTTTTTTAGTGCTGCTTTGTACTAGGCAACCTTGCTGAGTTGGGGATGATGTCAGTTTTGTACTAGGCAACCTTGCTGAGTTGGGTTTTTTAGTGCTGCTTTGTACTAGGCAACCTTGCTGAGTTGGGGATGATGTCAGTTTTGTACTAGGCAACCTTGCTGAGATGGGGATGATGTCAGTTTTGTACTAGGCAACCTTGCTGAGTTGGGTTTATTAGTGCTGCTTTGTACTAGACAACCTTGCTGAGTTGGGGATGATGTCAGTTTTGTACTAGGCAACCTTGCTGAGATGGGGATGATGTCAGTTTTGTACTAGGCAACCTTGCTGAGTTGGGTTTATTAGTGCTGCTTTGTATTAGGCAACCTTGCTGAGTTGGGGATGATGTCAGTTTTGTACTAGGCAACCTTGCTGAGATGGGGATGATGTCAGTTTTGTACTAGACAACCTTGCTGAGTTTGGTTTTTTAGTGCTGCTTTGTACTAGACAACCTTGCTGAGATGGGGATGATGTCTGCTTTGTACTAGGCAACCTTGCTGAGATGGGGATGATGTCTGCTTTGTATTAGGCAACCTTGCTGAGTTGGGTTTATTAGTTCTGCTTTGTACTAGGCAACCTTGCTGAGTTGGGTTGTATCTCGATTCTGAGCCAACCAGTCTTAGCTCTTACTACACGCTTAGCCGAGAAGCAGCAAATAGCAATTTTATAGTCTTTGGTTTGACCAGACCGAGGTTAACTTGATTGATTGTTGTTGTACATTACAGAATACAAATTATTATTAACTTTCAAGTTTTGATGATTAAACAAGTTATTACATGTATCTGTATAAAACTTTCTTATGTCTAATTAGGATATGAAATTACAATAGTTAAGGGGGGCATCATGTTAGTGATAAATACTTCCGCCACATTTTTGTCCCTGTCCCAATTCAGGATCTGGATTTCCAATACCATATGTCCACTTTTTTTTTATGTTCAATTGTTTGAGGTGAGAGGTGGTTGTTTGTTTTGTTGATATTGGTGTCATTTTTGACCATCAGTGTTAAGATTTTCTTCTATAAATGCCTTTGTCATTGTTACCAAGAGTGTAAGGTCCTTAAAAGCAAAGGATCCATAGATTCTGTCATCTCTCACAATGAAAACCATCTTTTATTACTGCTACAGTACAAACTAGAACTGTGAGTGACCTCACTGAGTGATACCCCCCACTTGCAATACTATGATGTTCAAACTTTGGAATACAGGTATATTAGTAAGTTACCTATGAAAAATGAACGGATATGGAGTTATGTCAAGGAGACAACATCCCATCTCCAAAATAAACTAACTAAGAACATACATCTAGGGGTCACCACAAGTACACGACCCCCCTTTTCGTGAAAGTATAAGTTGAATTATCTCCCCTTCTAAATTTTAGACCACAACGGTATTCCTTCATGCACATCTGCAGGTTGTGTACTACAACTGTGTAAAGTTTCATAAAAATTCAATAAGCAGTTTAGTAGGAGTTGCGCTTACAAGGTACATGCCCCCCCCCCCCCCCCCCCTTTTCGTGAAAGTATAAGTTGAATTATCTCCCCTTTTAAATTTTGGACAGCAACCATATTCCTTCATGCACATCTGCAGGTAGTGTACTACAAAAGTGTAAAGTTTCATAAAAATCCAATGAGCGGTTTAGGAGGAGTTGCGCTTACAAGGTACACGACCTCCCTTTTCGTAAAAGTATAAGTTGAATTATCTCTCCTTCTAAATTTTGGACAGCAACCATATTCCTTCATGCACATCTGCAGGTAGTGTACTACAAATGTGTAAAGTTTCATAAAAATCCAATAAGCGGTTTAGGAGGAGTTGCACTTACAAGGTACACAACCCCCCTTTTCGTGAAAGTATAAGTTGAATAATCTCTCCTTTTAAATTTTGGACAGCAACCATATTCCATCATGCACATCTGTAGGTAGTGTACTACAAATGTGTAAAGTTTCATAAAAATCCAATAAGCGGTTTAGGAGGAGTTGCACTTACAAGGTACACCACCCCCCTTTTCGTGAAAGTATAAGTTGAATTATCTCTCCTTTTAAATTTTGGACAGCAACCATATTCCTTCATGCACATCTGCATGTAGTGTACTACAAATGTGTAAAGTTTCATAAAAATCCAATAAGCGGTTTAGGAGGAGTTGCGCTTACAAGGTACATGGACGGACGGACGGACGGACGGACGGACGGACGGACGGACGGACGGACGGACGGACAGGGTGATTCCTATATACCCCCCCCCAAAACTTGGTTTGCTAGGGGTATAAATATAATCCATGAATTATTTTGTAGCAATTAAAAATATGTTTCATGTTTCCTAATTATGCAAGCTGATATCTTTACTTAAAATTACATTAAAACCGTCTTATGTGCAGGTTATAATTTCATGAAAATTAAATAACTTTCCCAATACAATCTTTGTAGCACTTAGACTGAGTTAAGTCCCTTACCTGGCTATCATAAAATGTGTCTACAAGAGTGATAAACCGTCTTGCTGCAGATTTTTGTCGTAATGTCATCTGTGGTATGTTTCTCAAGATAACTGTATGAAATTCTTTACCAATTTCAAGATAATCTACAGCACCTAAAGGCTAAAATTTAAGATAAAAATATATGATAAAATAAAAAACATAAATTTGGATACCATCAGAACATATCAAAAATCTAATTGGAATATCGTAGAAACAGAGCTCAAAATTGATATCCCTAACACACATATAAAAACCCAACGCATCGGTGGCATAATGGTTAGCGTGCTCGCCTTGAGTGCGATAGATCATGGATTCAGGTCAAACCAAAGACTATAATACAGGTATTTTTTGCTTCTCCGATAAGCACGCAGCATTAAGGAGAAAGAGCAAAGATTGGTTGGCTCTGAATCAGAATAATGTGCCAAGAGTCTGAGTGCCGTGGAGTGACATGTCTACCCACAGACTGTTATTTCAGTGAGCTAGCACTATAAAATTCCAACTCAACCTCATCACCATCTCATTGAAAATTAACTTGTTCTCGCCATGATATAGCTGAAAAATTGCTGAATTGGTGTTAAACAAGAATCACTCACTCACTCATAAAAAGACCCATCACTTTCCAGGTTTGGTACAGGCCAATAGAAACAACAGGTTTTGTAATTCTTCAAAAGGAGAGTTCATCTTGAAAAAGAAAACAAGATATGATTATAATCTAACGATTATGGAAGTCTCCCAAACCGGCCACTGACACTATCTACCCACATATCAAATTTTGATGATATCAGACAATGTTGAATTTTTACCCCCCATTTTTATGCCGTGTTTTGGCAACCATTTTGAAAATGGCAGATATCTTGAAAATTTTGAAAATGCAGAATTGCTCCTCTAATGGTGACCTATTACTATGTCAAATTTTATGTCTCTATCATTATCCAGTTAGAAGTTATCAACATTAATGTACGAAATTTCAAGTTTCCCATAGGATTCTATAGTAACCCCCACCCCCTTTGAACCCCCAAAAATATTGCTTTGACCCCCTTTACCACAAATCTGAAAACTTTAGGATCAACTAGAAACATATATCTATAACTCCACCAAGTTTCATGAAATTCTGTCCTGTAGTTCCTGAGATCTGCCGTGGACAAGTTCATGCTTCGCGGAAGGAAAGAATAAGAATAATAATAATAAAAATAAAAATAATAATAAGAAACGGAGCAAAAACAATAAGTCCCCCAAACTTTGTTTGGGAGACTTAATTACAGTTGACTCTCGTTATCTCGAATTCGATGGGACCATGGAAAAAATTCGAGTCAACCGTAGTTCGACTCAAGAGGAGCTATGAAGATACCGGAAGTGTAGTTTGTTTAACGACGAAAGGGAGAAAACTTGAGCGAAATTTTGAAGAGCTAAAACCAGCATCGCATGTCCCTATTCTCGGAACGATTTTAAACATATTCGATGTTTTTGTTGCTGTTTTTTTCTCTCTGTTAAATTCTTTGAATCTTGTGAAACGACTGATAACTTCTAGATATCTTTTTTTGTGTGAATGAATATGTTTATCTGTATTATTTATGTTTTTCACCTGTTGCATTGTCATTAAACTTCACCCATCATGACCTATTTTTCTTTGTACAATACTGTTTATTTACAATAAATTGTGTGTTTTTATTATTCAATAAAGTGTAGAAGAAAACTATTCTTCTTTAATCAAAATTAATTTCCGACAAATAATTCAATAGATAAAACGCTTCCTTTGTGTACTTTTCATAATCATTGATGTATGCCGACCCAAGCGCACTTATTATGAATCGATAATTTTTGATTGTACACATCTAACCTGTGTCATAATACAAAGCCAATTCAAATATTATCACTAATTAATTTGACAGATTGTGAAATAAACATGTGAAATAGCCTAAGGTAAAAATGTCAAATTCAATGACCGGATGTTTCACCTGTGATCCGATTTTAATCCCAAGGTAATACACATGTTTTGACAGGTAAATTTGACTAAACGAATGTAAATAATATGGCTTTCTACATCTCGGGACCAAAACTTTTATTCGAGACAACCGAAATTTCGACTCATCCGAATTCGACTCAACAGGAGTCAAATTATATATATTTATAAACAACTAAGTTCGGGACTTCGATAAAAATTCGACTCAACCGGAAATTCGAGTCAACCGAATTCGAGACAATGAGAGTCAACTGTACATGTATATGAACCCAAACCCCCCTAGTGAAATGATGAGGTCATGAAAGTCCACATGTCAGTTAAACATTGACCCCCAAAAAGTCATAAACTTCATCTCCACATATTGGCCTACTACAATATACCTACCCTTAATGGCCTACTACAATATACCTACCCTTAATGACAAGATCACACAGATATTCTGAATGCAAACCTTCTGTTTAGAAGGCAGTTAATTCTGCAATCTCAGAATGTAATAAAAGCTATATGTACATTTTGTTGTTGGTATCATTTAATCTGATTAGTGTATTATTTTTAGACATAGATTTATTGTGTAATAATTTCCCTAGAATAAACAACACAAGATATCCAGTTTAAACAAAGATATGGCAGCTTAAGATTACATTTGATCCATTTATACAGGAAATTTTTTTTTTTAATTTTATATTACTTGAATGTACATATCAACAATTATACAGCAAACTAGAGGCTCAGTGGGCTGAGGCTGAGTCACTCACCTTTCATTCTGCTTTGAGGAAACTTAATACAGAACCTTCCATAGGTGCTTCCCACCAAGTTTCGGTTCATTTGGCTAAGCAGTTTCAGAAAAGAAGATTTTTTAGAAATCAGCCAACCAGAAACAAGAATTGCCTATGGCAGCCATGCTTGTTAACAGGATTGGGATGAAATTAGCAATCTTTATAGAGGACCTTCCATAGATGCTTCCTACCAAGTTTCGGTTCAATTGGCTAAGAAGTTTCAGGGAAGAAGATTTTTAGAAATCGACCAATCAGAAACAAGAATTGCCTGTGGCGGCCATGTTTGCTAATGAATGGGGACGAAATGAACATTCTTTATAGAGGACCATCCATAGATGCTTTCTACCAAATTTCAGTTAATTTGGGAAAGCGGTTTCATAGGAGAAGATTTTTTAGAAATCAACCAATCAAAAACAAGAATTGCCTGTGGTGGCCATGTTTGTTAACAGATTAGAACGAAATGAGCATTCTTTATAGAGGACCTTCCATAGATGCTTCCTACCAAGTTTCGGTTCATTTGGCCAAGCGGTTTCAGAGAAGATTTTTTAAAATTGACCAATCAGAAACAAGAATTGTCTGAGGCGACCATGTTTGTTAATGGATCGGGACAGAATGAGCAATCTCTATAGAGGACCTTCCATAGATGCTTCCTACCAAGTTTCAGTTAATTTGGCTGAGGGTTTTCAGAGGAGAAGATTAAAATGTGAAAAGTTAATGGACGACAGACGACGGACGCCAAGTGATGGCAAAAGCTCACATTGCCTTTGGATTCTTCATTCCTATATGTATATCAAATTTCCCAAAATTTCAGAAAAAAAAATCCCTGTTTCTTGATTTTGTCCACTAATTTGCATCCTCAAAAATCTCAAAAATTAGCACATGAAGGTATATAATTTATTGTAGAAGTAGAAAGTTCATATCTAAATTAACAATTTATTAACATTTTATGTAAAATTCAACTATACTCTCTGTCACATGAACTGATTTTCCCAAATATGGTACTTGTTTTTCTTTTATGCCCATTGGCTACTCTTTCTCACATTTGTTTGCTAGTTAAATATGACATTATTTCGTGTCATATTGCTTACATTTTTGTTTTCATTTAATTTACCCATTGACATTAAGAAGAATTCTGAGACATCCGATTGATTGCTCCCAACTTACACTTCTGGTAAAAGGAAGTCTGAAGTTAGATTATAGAATATGGTTAAATTAAAATTCCGGTAAAAACAATGGTTGAAAATTCTTCCTAGACACACAAATAATGTACCTCTATACAAAGGATACATTATTGATGAGTTTAAGTTGTACCAAATAAGTAGTTTTCATTTCCCCATTTTTTTGTAAGGGTGACACACAGTGTACAATGTATCCCTTTTAACAGCTGTTGATGAAAGAACAAGAAATATGAGAAGTTCTGACAACTTAGTTCATCTCTCGGTTCAAATAAATGAATTTTGAAATTTACTTACTTTTACACACATATCATCAAAAGTTGTATCCAACAGACCACCACATGTCCTTGGTAATGTCAGTTCACGTCCAAATACTTGTAGCACCTTAGGTCTTTCAACTGTAAACAAAAAAACATTTTTTTGCTAATTTTATAACATTTCATGGCAGAGTTATCTCCCATTTTGGTCTTTTAGTAAAATTTGTTAACATCACATATCTATACCAATTTTACCAAAATAATACACTTTAATGCAAGTACATTTTTTTTTACATAAACCCTGATATGTTTCTAGGTCATCAAAATAAGTGGAATAACATGTCTAACCACAATCTGTTTTTGCATCGTGATAGCACCATAAAAATCCAACTATGTGTGTTGGTCTGGTACAAAGAGGATATCATTGTCATCATCTCGTAACATATATGCTTCACAATTTTACTGATAAAAGGAGAACGCAGTCCGACAAGAATTTAGAAAAACATTTTCACGACTATTTACTAACTGCTCTTGTTACTGGCAATGTAGTTAAATGATATAAGTAACTATTAGACGATAGCTGAATATCCAAAATACAAACAGCTATTCAAGATACAAGACAGTCCAGATACAACACACAATCCTTACCATCATCTTCATTGGCAGCTATTTCATGGAAGATATCATCTACTTCTGTATCTACATCAGCATCACTAGATCTGTCAAAGTTAAAATAAATACTTTTATTTAGAGGTCGTTTTCATTTAGAAATGTAAATCTCTTTCTAAATGTATTGAAAAATTGATTATTTCGATGAAATGTTTATCCTGTTTTAAATCTATTGAAAATATAATACTACAGAATAATACGAGACCTATAGCCACATATACTTGTAGTTCAGCATAATATGGTAATATAATATAATTCCTTCATATTATGATTCTGCACTTTAAATATGCAAAATTATCAGTACTCTCTAAAAAAAATTAATTACATGCTTTTTTTAATTTCAACGATAGAAATTTATCCAGTTTCATATCCTTTTTTATCGAAATTCTGACAATAGTCTTCAGCTAACTTAATTGAAAATTTTTCGCTTTTCTATAATTGTTCTAATATTCATTTAGTAATGTTATGATTATGAAAAGAAAGTTTAAACAGTGATGGGTCATCAATTCCACCAATATAAAACTAGAGGCTCCCAGGAGCCTGTAATTGCTCACCTGGTTTTCAATTTGACATCTAAAGTTGATAGAAAATGGGGGTGTTACACATAATTTTGAAATTGGGCCACCCAAAGATCATTTCAACTCAAATTTCTGAGCAAAAGATTTTGATGTGATTTTTATCTCATAATATTCCTAAACGGAATAAACTGGCTGAAAAAATCTCACAGAAAAACCCAGAATATATGCTAGACTACTCATTGCCATGTAGCTGCAGTTAAAATTTGAGTTCATTTTGATTTGTAATAAAGCAGAAATTGACAACTAAAGAAATTTCTATTTTTAGTAACAGCAGCCATTTTGAATGGAGGGCGGGGCTGTCGGACACAATATTGAAAGGGGATCACCCAAGGACCATCCCAGCCAAATTTGCTTTAATTTGGTTCAGCGGTTTCAGAGGAAAAGATTTAAATGTGATCTTTTATCAAAATATGCCTAATTTGCATAATCGGTATAAATCGGCTGAAAGAAAAATTTGACAGAAAAACACGGAATATATGTTAAACTACTCCTTGCCATGTAGCTGCAGTTAAAATTTGAGCTTATTTTGACTTATACTAAAGCAGTAATGGACAATTGAAGAAATTTCTATTTTTAGTAACAGCAGCAATCTTGAATGTAGGGCAGGGCTGTCGGACACAATTTTTAAAGGGACCCACCAAGGGACCATCCCTGCCAGGTTTGGTTTAATTTGGTTCAGCGGTTTCAGAGGAGAAGATTTAAATGTGAAAGTTTACAACATACAACGGACGGACGGACGACGACGGATGCCAAGTGATGGCAAAAGCTCACATGGCCTTTGGCCAGGTGAGCTAAAAAGGGACAATGTTAACTTTCTATTCACATTTTAATGTTAATCTACACCATAAACTTCACAATATTTTTTCTAATTCTGACAAAATTTGTATACTTACAAAAAGTATACTTTCCCTGAAGAAGGCAATGTTTCCATTCTATAATCTACTCCAGAATTTAAACATACAGATACACATTGTTTCTGAAAAAAAAGGGAAAATGAAAATTAGTCAAATATAATCAATTGAAGCTGTTCAGTTAACTATAAACATTTGAAATTATAACCCCTTCTTCATCATACATGCAAAAGCAAAGGTTCATTACATTTTTTAAACTAGATGTGTCGGAACGACACAAATGTCTCCGCCGTGAATATTAAGGAGGCTCGCATATGTTTCAGCCTTTTTTAATTCCCTCAGTAATAGGCTAATAATAACAAACTATTGTTTAAGATCTGTATTCTCAAGCCTCCTTAAATTCACAAGATTTATTCAAGGAAACAATATTGCCTGAACAAATCTTGATACGATCAGGAATCTACAACACTTGCATATGAATAAGAAGTCCTATACCTATAAAATATTACCTTTTAATAGTCAGTGAATTTTTTTCTGAATTAAAAGTGTCATGTGGTCTGAGTAATAACAACCGTTGTAAATTATTGATGGTAAATGTCCTCCAGTGAAAACAAGGTCCAATGTTGATCCATAGATTGTGGTGGGGTTGGTCACACACTGTTTGTAGGTCATTTGTTTTTAAATGTTTAACTACTTTTTCATAAAGAGATGGAGTGGTATTGCGATTAACATTGAAATCTCCAAGAAGTGGGAACAACAATTTGAATACTATGTAAAATTCTAAAATCCAAGGACAGTAATTTGGCCAAAATTATTCAGTGGGAGCAAAAGCTAAACTTGATCTGTAACTCATCATTGTAATTCCAAATACCAAACATCAAGTCAATATCTCAAAGCATAGTGAAATAAAGTGGTGACAACTAAATATTTGGCCAAAGTTAAAAGTCCAAGGTGCATAAATTAGCCCAAAATCTTTCAAACGGAACGAAATTCAAACTTGATCTGTAACTTATGATTATACACTCTCATACCAAAAATCAAGTCAATATCTCAAATCATAATGAAATAAAGTGGTGACAACTAAATATTTGGCCAAATTTCAAAGTCCAAGGGCCATAACTCGGCTAAAATTCATTAGACCGGAACGAAACGTAAACTTGATCTGTAACTTATCATTATACACCCACATACCAAATATCAATTCAATATCTCAAAGCATAGCGAAAAGAAGTGGTGACAACTGTTTTATTTCGGAATTACGGACATGGGTAACACTATTTGTCCCAGCCACTCAGTGGCAGGGACATAAATATGATTAACTGCAAATGGACAAAAAAAATAAGTGCTATTAAGGAGAAGTAATTACATGTCCAATATCAAAAAGATATAAATATAAAACAAAGTCTTGATGCTAATAGCCTTGCTGATATTTGACTTACAGCACTAGCTTTTTATGGAAAGATATGAAAAATTTAGTCAATTAATATATTTCTGCAAAATGGGTTGGTTTGTTTTTGTTTATGGGTAAAACAAATATCACAACTTGACATGTATTTTATATTCACTATAATTTTTTTTTATTTATTCCAAGGTGCTAGTAATTAGAAAAATATGGTGCAAAAATTCTTCAACTTTTTCTTTTCTTTTTCATATTATGTTTGAAAATTTGATAGAGAATACCATTTTAAATGCAAACTCTCAACAATATATAAAATTAAAGATGATACGAGCTATAATAATTACTTATAATAATTTTAACTGCTTCCAAAGTGACACTTCCATTGTAAATCAGAAGTTCTATAGTGTTCTATTGTCAACATACCTGCAGGTATTTGACAGATATCTTGACACTTGATCGTGCCTATTAGAGGGAAAATATTCTTACTCCCAAATTTCCGAAATATAGGCGAGTATTTACAGTACTCAATATACATATCATATTAGGGATATTCTTGAATAAGAGTTTAACTTTGCTAACTTACTTTTAATTTATCAATGAATGGCACAAAATTTCCTCTCTGTAAACCATTTTTGTACAGATCTGAAAATGAAAGAACCTTAATGAATGTTTATCACCAAAAATAAACAAAAACAACATAATGGTTTTTCATGATCAAAATATTTGAAAAAAATGATAGCACTTTGCCCTTCCCCTTTCACATGTAAAACAACAGTTGAAAAAGGACATGAATAAATCTAAAAAAGAAAATAATACAAAGATCATAAAATGGAAGTGTATATCATTAGCCTATGTAATGGAATGTGGTAAAATTTGGTTAAGTTTCATCAACTGCAGAAGAGTGATTGCAAATTAACAAAAGTGTTTTTGCTTGTTTGATGGTGTTTAATGCATCTTTCAACAATATTTCAGTTATATCGTGGCGGTCAGTTTTACTGGTGGAGGAAACCGGTAGTGATGGGAATCGGTAACATTTTCAAGATCGATGATCGTTATATCAACATCGACCAATGATCGATCATCGGTGACAATTGCCTTCTAAATGTATTTACTGACTATAATTAATCAAATAGTCTTTATTTCAAGAGTATGATTGACAAAAGTAAAGATATGAATAAAATTGTATCATAAATTCATAAACTATATTTTTTCCATTAGTAAACATTAACTTAGAACAAAACAAAAGATCGTTTTCCATATGTGTAACACCTGATATAGATAGATAAATAATAGACTAGTCCAAATATGTGTTTGACAAAAGTAAAGATTTGAATAAAATCAAATAATATATTTACAAACTACAATTTTTCCATTTGTAAACATTAACTTAGAACAAAACAAAAGATCGTTTTCCATATGTGTAACACCTGATATAAAATGGACTATTCCGGGAAGTAGATAAATAATAGACTAGTCCAAAAATGTGGAGTGTCAAAAGTACGCTTGGACAAAACTGCCAGATGTTTGTCAGTATGAGGGCAAAAAAAAACCCAGCTGGGATAAAACTAAAACAATATTTTTGTCAGTATGGAGACAGAAAAAAAACAACAACCAAAGAACAAAGTTAAGCATATATATGTTAGACACTATAGAATCAGAATCGACCACAAGGTTTAAGAATCGATCATCATATATATGTTAGACACTATAGAATCAGAATCGACCACAAGGTTTAAGAATCGATCATCATATATATGTTAGACACTATAGAATCAGAATCGACCACAAGGTTTAAGAATCGATCATCGGATCGTATGATGACGTCCAACTGATTAGTCGATGTTTCCGATGATCGGTGCACCACTAGAAACCGGAGGACCCAGAGAAAACCACCGACCTGTCGCAAGTCACTGACAAACTTTATCACATAATATTGTACATCTAGCCCTTATCAAGATTCGAACTCACAACATCAGTGGTGATAGGCACTGATTGCATAGGTAGTTGCAAATCAAACTACCATACGATCATGGCCACGAAGACAAAAGTGTGATGACACAAGATGCTGAATAGTGAGATCTATATGTTCATGTAGGCTTTGCTTTGCAGATTCCATAAAAATCATTTACAATAAGAATAATGTCTAAAAGAGATGAAAATATTTGTCTGTTGAATATAACATGCAAGATAAAATTTGCATTCAGAAGAAATGAAAATATTCTTTAATGAACTAAACTGCCTCTGTGCTATAATGGTTAGCATTCTCAACAGGAGTTTGTAATTGGTAGATAGTGGGTTCTGTCGCTGGTCGGGTCTAACCAAAGACCATAAAATTGTATTTCCTGCTTCACTGCTAAGCATGCAGAAATAAGGAACAAGATAAAAAAAAACAGGTTGCCAAGTAGTCAGGATAATGTGTCCAAAATGAGCGACTTGTCTACCTGTGCACTGTCATTTTAACAAGTAATCACTATAAACATACAGCTCCGCAAAGCTGGGAATCCAACTTACAATTTAATCTGAATTGCATAGGTAGATGAAAATCCAAATATGTCACAATCATGGTCCTGAAGGCTCTGTTATAAGCATTCCTCGAAATGAAAATTTTAATTTACTGGTCCGAATCAAATTCTTGAATTTATTTTTATATACCGGTAATTTTAAATAAAAACTGAAAAATTTACTGGTCCGAACCAAGTTTTACTGGTATTGGGCTGGAGGACCGGTGCTCATTGTAAGGACTGTATAAGTTCTTACCATCTGGAGGTCTGTTAGAGGTAGCTACTACAACTACACCATTGGCAAACAGGGAGGTAAATAAATTCTTCATTATAATAGAGTCTGCTATATCTGTAACCTGCAAAATCATAATAACACCTTTTACCTCTGTTGAATCTTATGGCTGCCAGAGAAATCATAATAACACCTTTTACCTCTGTTGAATCTTATGGCTGCCAGAGAAATCATAATAACACCTTTTACCTCTGTTGAATCTTATGGCTGCCAGAGAAATCATAATAACACCTTTTACCTCTGTTGAATCTTATGGCTGCCAGAGAAATCATAATAACACCTTTTACCTCTGTTGAATCTTATGGCTGCCAGAGAAATCATAATAACACCTTTTACCTCTGTTGAATCTTATGGCTGCCAGAGAAATCATAATAACACCTTTTACCTCTGTTGAATCTTATGGCTGCCAGAGAAATCATAATAACACCTTTTACCTCTGTTGAATCTTATGGCTGCCAGAGAAGTTACTTAAATTAAAATAGGATGACGGATGAGTTTTTGTTTGAAAAAATAAAGAAATTATATGTACATGTCAAATATGACATCATTATCATGTGACAAGAGTTGTTGAAATAATCGTGGGGTATACAGTACTTCCTCTATTTAATTAAAAGTCCATTCCAATGAAAGGCCTCTTATCAGACCAGATTTCAGATGCACTGAGAAATATATTTTTCCATGTTATTTGTACTTTAATCTACTCATATGTATGTACAATGGGTTCCTATCCTATCACCACTAATGTCTGCATATTGTAAAGTGTACACCATACAAGTTTATGTGATAATATTTGTTAGTTCCTTGTTGCAGCAAGTTACTGGTTTTCTCATGGTACTCCATTTTACTCCTGAAATTAAACATAACTTAAAAAACATTGTTGAAAGTGGTATTAAACATCCAAATTCTAATCTTATCTATTGAATGCCACTCATTTACAGACTAGAGGCCGTCACCCATTTTCTTTGAAGCATAATTTTCGCTCACTACTGAACTTCATGACATATGCAGAATAAAGAAGAGCAATGTGTAATTAATCCTCCATGATATTTGTTTTCATCTTTGTCAATCATATTATACCAGAGAGATTACATACTTTTTAAATTGTGAATGAATCCTTACTTGAAATTCATCAAAACATAGCAACCAAGCTTCTTCACTGATTTCCTTAGCAACAGGAGGAATAGGATCATATGACTGAGTCTTTTTCACATTATACTGACGAGGTATTGTCTGTTTTATTGCATGAATACCTAAAAAATATTTCAACATAAAGTTAATACAGTAATTTTTTTTTTAAAACAATCATTTGTGTATTTACAAGAAATCTGCCTCAATTATCTATCTATTAATTCACAGACAGGGGACAGAACTTATTAGTCTACAATTTAAATTGAGTGAGTGAGTGATTCTTGCTTAATGCCAATAATTCAGATATATCAATTGTTGCTTAATGCCAAGTTAGCAATAATTCAGATATATCGATTGTTGCTTAATGCCAAGTTAGCAATAATTCAGATATATCGATTGTTGCTTAATGCCAAGTTGGCAATAATTCAGATATATCGATTGTTGCTTAATGCCAAGTTAGCAATAATTCAGATATATTGATTGTTGCTTAATGCCAAGTTGGCAATAATTCAGATATATCGATTGTTGCTTAATGCCAAGTTAGCAATAATTCAGATATATCATGGTGAGAAATAACATTTTGAGGAGATGATGATGATGTCTGCTTTCTACTGACCGACACTCTTGGTTTTCTATAGTGTTCGTTCACTGAAACAACAGTTTACAGGTATACAAAATGGCCGAAAAAAAAATTTTGGGCCAGTAAAATATTAGAGTCACTGGCCCAAATGGCATAATGATGGCCCATAAATTTTGTGACATTTTTTTTTATGAAAAAAAGACATCAGATATCAATATATAAACAGTTTTCTGGTTAATTGTTTTTTTTATAAATAACATTAAAATTCATTCTTTCACTAGTCTCATGGGGGTTGGGGCTCTTCAAGGTAATTGTGTACAGGAACGGGTGTGCAGCTGAAATTGCGAAAACACCCCAATGCATATATTGCTATCAAATGAAACCTGAATTTGCTTGTTATAACCTTTTCGACAACCTTGACGCCATTGGCTAGGGTGGTCTCAAGAAACGATGCTAGTCCGTCGGATGGGGACAATTAAAGGCTGATTTGTGTAAGGGGAGATCAATGCCATGATCACATTAAAGACATCCGGAAAAGAGTAGGCTAATGCCACTACAAGGACTGCTCTTGTACTCCCCAAAGTGAAAAGTGACATCACTTGTTTCAATCCACTATGAAGAAGTGATTTTAAAGTAAAATAACCTCTCAGTTCGGGGTAATGTCATTTGGTTATTCATTCCAAACAAGTATCTCACTTTGCTGAAATAACAAACAGTGCTTTCATTTTCTGTTATATAAACAACAGTTAACTTTTCCTGTTATTTTTTAATTTGTAAACAAAAGTTCTGGTTCCAAAAAAGAAAACACTCCCAATTGTCATTAAAATGTAGCCGTGTATGTATAGAGATGAACTACATGTATGAAAAGTTTAAAAGAAGTGACAGGCCAGATAGAGATGAACTACATGTATGAAAAGTTTAAAAGAAGTGACAGGCCAGATCGTTTCCGTAGTTTGACATTACTGTCAACGATTTTCTCTCCGTTGTTGGGGAAAAGTTTTTCAATGATTACCTAAGGATTAACACAAAAAGGTTTCCGATTTCTGTAAAATGAAATTTGTACATGTACATTTTGCAGCAGATTGAATGAATAAATTTCCGAACCATGGAAGATACCAGATCGCAAACATTATAAGTTGACAGAATTCCCTTTATTGTTCACAACTTTCCACTTCGTCCATGTGAAAGTTAACAATTTTAATAATTAAATCATAAAGAAACAAAAAAACACGTTTCTTTTCCAATATTTAGTGAATACTTGTGTATTACATGAAAACGTGTTTTTTGTTGGGCCAGTGACTACCTAATTTGGAGCAGCTTTTGGTCGCCCGAATAAGATATTAGTCCATTTCAGGCACTGATACATGTCACTGCACTTGAACACATTATCCTGATTCTGATCTTTCGTCTTTCTGCTTAATGCTGATTTATCAGCAGAGAAGCAGCAAACGCCAATTTTACAGCCTTTGGTTTAATCTGGCTGGAGCTCAAACCCATGATCAACCACACTTTAAAGAAGCATGCTAACCATTACAACACCAAAACAGTTCAATTTAATTTGATTGATTGATGGATTGATTGGTTTTTAATGCCAACTTTTGCAATATTTCAGCTATATCGTCGCATTAATTTCATTTGAAGGTAACCTTACGTTTGTGTACATCTAACATAAATTTGTGGAAATGTACTCTTTTCTTCTTCTTCACTTTACAGTGTTCATGAAACATATCCATAAGCATGGTTTTCCCACAACCTGCAAAAAAATAATCCTTTTATGTTTTAACTTAAATACACTGAAATAAAAAGTTAGATCAGATTTACTAGTACAGTAATGACCTATGTATAATGCACTAGATTTTACATAGATTCTTTATTTTGCAGGAGGGGTGAGCATTATAAACAAGAACAATATGTTTCACTCTTTTTTCAGACAGGGAAATTACATTTTTTCTGCAGATTTTCAAGGCGCATTATGCAACCCTAATGACAGGAAATGGTTTGTGTTATGATTAAAAACCAGAGACTGACTTGAGCATGTAATTGATTTTTTTCAATTGTTAATGAACTTCTGTTCTACTTCCATACTCTCCACAGAATAATTTGTAGTGATATTGTTATTAAAAAGATAAACTACTTCAGGGGCGGATCCAGGATTTCAAGTTAGGGGGGTGTACTTAAAAAAATTGCGCCAAGCGGAGGGAGGCACGAAATATTTTTGGGTATTTCGTGTGAAAAATCACGATTTTATGCCAAAAAAATCATATTTTTTCCAATTTTAGGCCGGGTGTGCCCCCCCTGGATCCGCTCCTGTACTTTTTACTGAAGTGTCTGTATCAAGCCAAGAAACAGAGAGGTCATGTAATGTGTCTGTATCAAGCTAAGAAACAGAGAGGTCATGTATATGTGTCTGTATCAAGCCAAGAAACAGAAAGGTCATGTAATGTGTCTATCAAGCCAAGAAACAGAGAGGTCATGTATATGTGTCTGTATCAAGCCAAGAAACAGAGAGGTCAGGTAATGTGTCTGTATCAAGCCAAGAAACAGAGAGGTCATGTATATGTGTCTGTATCAAGCCAAGAAACAGAGAGGTCATGTAATGTGTCTGTATCAAGCCAAGAAACAGAGAGGTCATGTAATGTGTCTGTATCAAGCCAAGAAACATAGAGGTCATGTACATGTGTCTGTATCAAGCCAAGAAACAAAGAGGTCATGTAATGTGTCTGTATCAAGCCAAGAAACAGAGAGGTCATGTATATGTGTCTGTATCAAGCCAAGAAACAGAGAGGTCATGTATATGTGTCTGTATCAAGCCAAGAAACAGAGAGGTCATGTATATGTGTCTGTATCAAGCCAAGAAACAGAGAGGTCATGTATATGTGTCTGTATCAAGCCAAGAAACAGAGAGGTCATGTAATGTGTCTGTATCAAGCCAAGAAACAGAGAGGTCATGTAATGTGTCTGTATCAAGCCAAGAAACAGAGAGGTCATGTATATGTGTCTGTATCAAGCCAAGAAACAGAGAGGTCATGTATATGTGTCTGTATCAAGCCAAGAAACAGAGAGGTCATGTATATGTGTCTGTATCAAGCCAAGAAACAGAGAGGTCATGTAATGTGTCTGTATCAAGCCAAGAAACAGAGAAACAGAGAGGTCATGTAATGTGTCTGTATCAAGCCAAGAAACAGAGAGGTCATGTAATGTGTCTGTATAAAAAGTATTCTTTCTAATCACAGAAACTAACATTAAATAAATAACATAATTTCTTTATATTTTGATTTCTTTTTGTCTTTAATTCTGGAAATTCAGAATCCCCAAAATTTAAGACCCCCACAAATATGAATTTAATAGGCAATCAACGAAAATTAGGATCCATGAATTTAAGTTCTTTCACAGTATGATGTGTTCCAAACATCGACTTAAAATTAATAATAGCTTACCTACATGACCATACAAATATAATCCTTTCGGACCTTTCAATTCCTTTTTCTTTACTATACCTAGCTGTAAATATAATAAATACAAATATTTCAAAGAAATTCAAAGAAAAACCAAATCTGTCTTTTTTTGTTTGTTAAGGTTTCTGGTATTGTGTCTTAGTCTTGTTTACTTTACTACATGTGTATCTTACACCAAACCATGTTTCAAGTGATTATTTGATGCTTTGAGTGGTATCTGTAAATGCTTTCTGTACAAAAAATCCCTGTGATTCAGGAGGGGGAATTTTAGTCCAAAATACAGGATTTTCTTGAAAATAGAATAAAAAAGGAATACACCAAGAACCAATCTCCTGTAAATTTCCTTTTTGGTTTCATAATTCTCAAAAGTGTATTTTATGTATTATCAATTAAAATTATATTATATAACTTGTGTTCTCAAAATCAATAACAAATGCTTGGTCTTGAGTAATACATTATTTGTATAAGTAATTTATTATAACTTTATATACATATATTGTTTTGGAGGATGATGTCTTCAATTCTAGTGGAGTGAGTGAGTGAGTGATTGTTGTTAACTCCAAATGATTTTTTTTTCAGCTATGGTATACATATATAATGGTGGGATTGATTGATTTTTGGTGTTTAACAAGTATGGTATACATATATAATGGCGAGAACAAGTTACATTCAATGAGATGACAATGATGTTAGCTTTATACTAAACCAACATGCTTAGTTGGATTTTTATAGTGCTACTGCTAATTCACTGACGCAGGGGTCGTCGTGGCCGTGTTCGTGTGGTAGTTGGATTTACAACTACCTTTGCAATCAGTGCCTATCACCACTGATGTTGTGAGTTCGAATCTCGATCAGGGCGTGGTGTACAACATTATGTGATAAAGTTTGTCAGTGACTTGCAACGGGTCGGTGGTTTTCTCCGGATCCTCTGGTTTCCTCCACCAATACAACTGACCACCATGATATAACTGAAATATTGTTGAAAGTGGCATCAAACACCATCAAACAAACAAACACTGAGACAACAGTCCAGGGGTTGACATGTACCTCCACTCTTGAGACAATATCCTGATTCCGAGCCAAACAGTCTTTGTTTTTGCTCCTTAATGCTGCATGTTAAGAAAAGAAGCAACAAATACAAATTCTTTAGTCTTTGGTTTGACTCAATCAGGGCTCATACGCACGATCTACAGCTTTTGAGGCAAGCACGCTAACCGTTAAATCCTAGGTGCAATTTCAATTCTAGTTGAATAGAATGTCTTCCGTGTTTTTATTGGATCATAGATACATGTAAAAACTGTGTCTCACAATTTCAATCTTCTGATAGTCAAATGAAAGTGAAACATTCATATTAAGATAACCACCCTTTTATATTACTGAGACCAATGTTCTTCTGTTATACATACTTTACTTAATAAGCTTTCTGAAGGTGGTGAATAATTCTCTAATGTTTTGTGAAGTTGTTCCAGTCTCTCTACAATGCTTAGTTGGTACTCATCACATCTGAGCTGTCCAGAGGCAACATTGGCTTTGTAGACGGCTACAGGACTATCTGGGATTGAGTCTATTGAAGACTTTCCTATTTGTGGGCGTGTTGTAGTAACATTGCTGGCAGCTATAATAGATACAACAAGGTGTGAAATAACCAATATACAAGTACACATGATGCATGGTAATTAAAAAAAAGACTTTTGCCTCATATTGTTTCATCTCCAGAAAAAGGCACTGAATATAAATTCATGACGAAAAAATAGGTTGAACAGTCAAAAATGTGTACGATTCATATTCTAAATCCAATTTTATTATGTATTTCAATCCAAGTAGCAGGCCAGTAGATTGAAGTCATTTTCAGCATATTCATAAATACAATGATTGAGAACTTTTTAATCTTTACGAATAGCATTGTATTTGAATATATTAAAGTGTTATAAAAAAACTTAATCGTGTGACTTTGCCATTCAGGGGTATTCAGAAGCCATGCATTGAAGAAGGATGGACAATACAATGACCAAAAGAAAAAAGACAAACAATAATCTACAAAGCACTACACAGAAAACTAAAGATCGAGTAAAAGGAATCCCACCAAAAACGTGGGTGAAATTGTAAGACATAATTTTTTCCGGTTGAAATTTTATCCGGTGGAAAGATTTTAATATTAATAGGTTATTATACAGTGCTATGTACAATATGGAAAGATATTGTACGAGTCTGTATTGTATTGAAAACCTGTATTGGACGAGACGCCACAGAACATATACATATATATCAGGTGATTCATCACCAATCTGCAAGAGACACCTTGAGTCGATGCTAAAAGGAATAAAGTCCTACTTGTGTATAGTGCAGACCGGCCATGTTGATATAGAAGAATTTTGATGTGGAAGGAATATTGTTTGGAACATGGAAAGGGATCAGAGCTTTTGGATAACCAGCAGCGAGCATCAAGGGACGATGCCAAAAAGAATATTTTCTTTCTCATGCTCAATGCAGGTCATCCAGTTTGCAGATCTCCAATTCCATTTAATCAAATATAGCATTGGAAGAAATTTAATATTGAAATATTGTCCAAGGAAAATATTTTATATCAAAAATAATCTGCCAGAAAGAACATTATGGAGGACAAAATAAAATGTTACAAAATCAGGTGCTGAGATACTTGCAACTAGCTTCTGTGAGTCCTGGGCTCATCACTTGTCTTTCGAGCTCTTACTTTAAAAAAGTTAATAAATAACAGAATGCAATAGTCCAAATACTGGGACTACTGACTTTTTGGTTGGGACTACTCATATATATATTTTTTAATACATAACAAAATGTAATATTGGGACTACTGACTTTTTGGTTTTGACTAATTAAAACATTATTTTACTAAAACTTTTCAACTGTTTTTAAAAAGTTGATTTTTTATTTTTCATTTTTCTTAAGACTTAATTTTCCTAATCAATCATTCAATGAAAACAATCCTGTTGTACGCTTTATTGTTTATTACTCAGCTCTTTAACGACACACTGAAAGATTTTTATTCTGTGCTATGTTGTGTTTAAAACAAAATCAAAATATAGGCAAAAAGAAGTTAAGTCTTGCATGCACCGCCGTTATTTTTGACCTTAAAAAAAGTTGTATAATTTTTTTCCTAAATGAATTTCTATGTAAAAATGAATTAAACTTCTTGTAATATTCAATTTACCTGTACTGTATTGACAAGAGCAATAATATTTGTTAATATGCTTTCGAAAAGGTTGAAAGCTTTTCTTATAATAAACGTTATTTCTCATTGTCCCTTTCTCGTTTCTTGAAAGTCAGAAGTATCATGTGTACTTTCTAATGCGTCATCATAAGTTGTGT
The DNA here is from genome assembly GCA_963680875.1 of Bathymodiolus brooksi. Classification (NCBI taxonomy): domain Eukaryota; kingdom Metazoa; phylum Mollusca; class Bivalvia; order Mytilida; family Modiolidae; genus Bathymodiolus; species Bathymodiolus brooksi. Next base: position 31,643,839 of record OY804581.1, on the reverse strand, counting down.
TTATAATAATAACCAAAGTTGTAGTCGGAATGGATATATATCCGTGCGTATAAAGGTACACAATGACAATGACCACTACACCACGGTGTATATATTCATAACGACTCCTTTCCGATTAAATCGGTGTTCTTGCCTCCTTTCCGAATCAGGAAACGCTTCCATTCCGACTTTTGATTTATTTTCACAACAGACGGTGAGTACGTTGTGTCAATTTATCTTTTAATTGCCATATTTAGTGACTGAAAACATAGATGACGGAACACAATATACATACAAGAAATCGAAATAAAATCCTACGTGATCTCACTGGGCGATGATGATTTTATTTTCAGCGCACAAAAAATATTTGTTACATATCTACGCAACACCAAGAAGGAAAATTTCAAAAACGTGATGTTTCTCGAATAACATGTCTATCAAAAAACTCAATTCAGTCTCTGGAAAACTTGAGTTGCTTCCAAGGTGTGAGAGACTCTGTCAACACTGTACTAGTAATTCTATTGAGGATGAACTGCACTTTACTCTGGAATGTCCTTTATATCAAAAGCAAAGAAAAACCATTCTAGACAATTTATAAAAAAAAATTCCAAATCTATATAATCTAGATCATCCAAACCTTTTTATTTGGATGATGTCAAATGATGATCCTGTTTTTTTATCTGCATTTATTGAGTATTTAGATAATAACTTTTTATCAAGAAAAGAAAGAAGATTATTTAGAGTAAAGAAGACTATAATTATTTTTAATGACTTTTTAATATAATAAATATATTCATAAATAGTATCCTCTTTGTGGCTGACTGACTCTTTCCTCCGTATTATTATTTCTCTTTGTTTTCTTTGTGTTTGTCTCCAAATAATGATTAAAATTAGTGTGAATGATTGTAAATGTTGATGTATGAATGATCTTCAAGTTGTTGATTAATATGGCCATTTTGGGCCCTATGATTAGGAAAATAAAAATCTTATATCTTATATCTTATAAAAACCAATTACACAACATTTTTAAGACAATAACAGTTCCATTGAAATAGATAATAGGTTTATATCAAAGTTTGCATGTACCTAAAGTGCGATTATTGTAAAACAAGCATAGAACGCCTCCTTTCAGAGGGGTGCGTAGTGATGGTTCGACAGCTCTTTAGTCCGACAGTTCGATGGTCCGACAGTTCGATAGTCCGACACAATCGTAACTACTCGACAATTTCCGTTGCACGGAAAATTAAGTAATTTGACAGGCAGTGAGTATGACCAAGTAGTTATACGTTAAAATAAAGAAGTCCGGTGTCCTATAATTATTAGCTATCATAATTATTAGCTACTTTTTGACGTTCGGAACTAGATTTTGGTAAACCACAAAGGTGTTCCAAATGATAGCCATGAACATTAATAATACATTAAAAATACTATTCCAGTTATTCCCCTTTTACCATGTTTTGATATATTTTTGAACGAAAAAAGGGGGGTGAATGTAGGCGAGGAAATCTATTTAATTAGATAGATTTATCCCAGAAATATAGCAAACTCCTATTCATTCATTTACATCAAGGAGCAAATCCAGACAAATTTCAAGCGATAGCAATTGGAAAAAAATCTAAAAATGAAAATATCTCTTTTAATCTTAATGGTAATATAATAAAATGCGAAGATGAGGTAAAACTTTTGGGAGTCACAATAGATTTTGAACTAAATTTTAATACTCATATAGCAAATATCTGTAAAAAAGCCTCAAGACAACTGAACATTTTAAAAAGAATTGGTAAATACTTAACAAAACTTGGTAGACTTACAATATACTACTCTTATATTTTCTCGAACTTTAATTATTGCCCTGTAACATGGCACTTTTGCAGTGAACAAAATACAAATAAAATGGAAAAAATACAATTTAGAGCTCTGAAATTTATCTATGATGATACTGACAGCACATATGAAGAACTTTTAACAAAATCCAAATTACCCACTTTAAAAATCAGGCGAATTAGAACTATAGCCATTGAAACATTCAAAATTGTCAATAAAACCAGTCCTTTGTACTTACATGATTTAATTACAATTAAACAAAGTAAATATTCTTTCAGATACCAAAATACTGCTAGTATACCATCGACCAGAACAACTAGGTATGGTATTAAAACTTTTAAATATTTTGCTGCCAAAACATGGAATGAGCTACCAAACCACTTTAGACTGGAAAATTCTTTTAAACAATTCAAAAACTTGATTAATTCATGGAATGGTAGCTCATGCCACTGTAATGCTTGTAGATAGCTTTAAAGCATAATTTTATTTATTTATTTGTTTTGCTTATCTGTGATGCTTTTGAAATCTGTGCTTTGTCTTTAATTATAGTTACTTTTTAGGCTGCTTATTTTAATTTATTTACTTAGTGCTTGAAATTTTAAATTAATTAGTTTAAATTATTTTTTAATATAGATGTTTTAATTTTTGCTAGTATTTTTATGTACCTTGTATGTATGCATGTATGTTGTTTTTGTTATATGTATAGTCGATTTTAAAAGCTCTGTAGAGCTTGTGTTTTATGTATGTTGTGATATGTATCGACTCTAAATAAAACTTTATTTATTTATTAGGAGTTGATGTGGTCGAGTGGTCTAGGGCGCTGGATGTAAGGCTAAGCGAATGGTGCTGCAGTGTATCAATGGTGTGGGTTCAAATCCCGTCGAGGGAAGAACAAAAATTTGACAGCTCTAAAATCTAATTCTAACATTGTTTGGTTTAATTTTCAGACGTATATATATAAATAAATCCTTGTTTACATGGAGCAAAATCTGGATGAAAATAAGTTATTTCCTTGCATCTGTCCAGTGTATGACATAGGTTTCAAAGTGTTATCCATGAAAATAAACTAACTTGCACCGTTCAAACATAAGCATAAGCATCAGAAGTTTGCCCATGAAAATTAGCTACCCGTCACATTCCTTCATTGCATGGGGTGGGAGTCATGACGTTTTCCATGAAAATAAGCTACCTTACATCTGTTCAATGTATGACACAGGTTTCAAAGTGTTATCCATGAAAATAAACTACCTTGCACCATTCAAACATAAGCATAAACATCAGAAGTTTGCCCATGAAAATTAGTTACCTCCCATTCCTTCATTGCATGGGATAGGAGTCGTGACGTTTTCCATGAAAATAAGCTGCCTTACATCTGTTCAATGTATGACACAGGTTTCAAAGTGTTATCCATGAAAATAAACTAACTTGCACCGTTCAAACATAAGCATAAGCATCTGAAGTTTGTCCATGAAAATTAGCTACTCGACCTTTCTTCATTGCATGAAATAGGAGTCATGAAGTTTTCCATGAAAATATGATACCTTACATCTGTTCATTGTATGACACAGGTTTCAAAGTGTTATCCATGAAAATAAACTACTTTGTACCATTCAAACATAAGCATAAGCATCAGAAGTTTGCCCATGAAAATTAGCTACCCGTCACATTCCTTCATTTCATGGGGTGGGAGTCATGACGTTTTCCATGAAAATAAGCTACCTTACATCTGTTCAATGTATGACACAGGTTTCAAAGTGTTATCCATGAAAATAAACTACCTTGCACCATTCAAACATAAGCATAAACATCAGAAGTTTGCCCATGAAAATTAGTTACCTCCCATTCCTTCATTGCATGGGATAGGAGTCGTGACGTTTTCCATGAAAATAAGCTGCCTTACATCTGTTCAATGTATGACACAGGTTTCAAAGTGTTATCCATGAAAATAAACTAACTTGCACCGTTCAAACATAAGCATAAGCATCTGAAGTTTGTCCATGAAAATTAGCTACTCGACCTTTCTTCATTGCATGAAATAGGAGTCATGAAGTTTTCCATGAAAATATGATACCTTACATCTGTTCATTGTATGACACAGGTTTCAAAGTGTTATCCATGAAAATAAACTACTTTGTACCATTCAAACATAAGCATAAGCATCAGAAGTTTGCCCATGAAAATTAGCTACCCGTCACATTCCTTCATTGCATGGGGTGGGAGTCATGACGTTTTCCATGAAAATAAGCTACCTTACATCTGTTCAATGTATGACACAGGTTTCAAAGTGTTATCCATGAAAATAAACTACCTTGCACCATTCAAACATAAGCATAAACATCAGAAGTTTGCCCATGAAAATTAGTTACCTCCCATTCCTTCATTGCATGGGATAGGAATCATGACGTTTTCCATGAAAATAAGCTACCTTACATCTGTTCAATGTATGACACAGGTTTCAAAGTGTTATCCATGAAAATAAACTACCTTGCACCATTCACACATAAGCATAAACATCAGAAGTTTGCCCATGAAAATTATCTACCTCCCATTCCTTCATTGCATGGGATAGGAGTCATGACGTTTTCCATGAAAATAAGCTACCTTATATCTGTTCAATGTATGACACAGGTGTCAAAGTGTTACCCATGAAAATAAACATTTCGTCCTGATCCATTAACAAACATGGCCACTATAGGCAATTCTTATTGCTGATTGGTTGATTTCTAAAACATCTTCACCTCTGAAACCGAGTAGCCATAGGCAGTTATTGTTTCTGGTTGCTCAATTTCTAAAAATCTCTGAAACCGCTTGGCCAAATGAATTGGAACTTGGTAGGAAGCATATATGGAATGTCTTCTATAAAGATTGTTCATTTCGGCTCAATTCGTAGCAAACATGGCCGCCACAAGCAGTTCTTGATGCTGATTGGTCGATTCCTATAAAATTCTTCGATTCTGAAACCGCTTGACCAAATTAACCTAACTTGGTAGGAAGCATCTATGGAAGGCCCTCTATAAAGATTGCTCATTTAGTCCCGATCCCTTAACAAACATGGCCGCCACAGGCAGTTCTTGATGCTGATTGGCAGACATGGGGTCATCGTAATTTGTAATCGTAATCAGTTGTAATTGATTGCATTTTATCATGTAATCGGATGTAATCTGTAATCGGCCATTTTTTTTTATATTACATGTAATCGTAATGTAATTGATTACATTCATTTTGACCCTCAAATCAAATCAAATCAAAAAGTTTTATTTAAAGTCGGTACATTTTATACAGTACAACATAAGCTCTCAATCACGATTACTTTCTGATTACATTTAGATTACTTTTCATCATTTTGACTTATTTTGTATTAGCTGAAACATATATCTCCTTAGATATTTAATGCTTGATTTATGTAAATGAATTTTCTTCATGAAATTTATTAAACCAGTTTACTAGAAACATATTTAGTTTATTGACATCTGAAAAAAAAAATATATATATATAATGAAATTCCGTTCATTCCACCTAATCCCACTTTTTAAAAATTCATTAAAAAATCAAAAATTTCAAGTTATTTGTAAGTGGGAATAGGTAGTTTTAAAAAGTGGGATTAGATAAAAGACACCTGAAATTCAATTGTTAAAAACTCCCCAAAAATATATTATAATAAAGTTGCATTCACTACATGATCAAAAGATATATTCTATGTTTAATTGCAATCAAAACAATCACAGCTACCAAAAAAGTATTACATATTATTTATGGCTTCAAAGACAACAACAAACAAATAATATCTCAATTGCAATTTCTTTTGGGTTTCAAAATTTCAGTGAAAACAGTTTGTCTACTTGTGTAAAGCAAAACAAGCTCTAAAATTTATAAATGATCTGACGTAACTTTCAAGATTTCATATATGAAACTGCTTCTATGAAAGACTCACAATGCCCTCATGATTCCCATAAGATAAATAAATATTTTATATAAACCAAAACATAGGTACGTCATTAAGATTTGTTATACAAGTTTAAAAAGCGATATAAATTTCAGTAAAGATATTATATAAAAAGCAAAATGTAAATTATAATTTTCAGAAACATTTACGTATGATGCTGGTACTAGAATAACAAAATATTTTCAATCATACATATTACAAATTAACTGACAAATTGCAAGTTGTAATATTTGTAAAATTTAGGATTTTTTGTGTGAAATTTAGCAATGACGATTGTTACATAATGTGGTGTACATTTTATCAGTGACACAGGTTATATTAACTGCTAGTTTATTATATATCCACAATAGACTTTGACAGGATGTTTGAAATTATTTGATATATTATTAAAATGTGCAAATGTATGTTATAATATTTACTAACAGTATAAGATCATGATGGATTGAATATTGGTCATAGTTGTATGACACAACATATTTTATGGCAAAAAAAAAGGAAATTGAGAATTGCTGTTTATAATTTACAATGTGCTCTATGTTATTGTAATGATCACATTAAAACTAAATTGTAGTTCATAATTCTGAGTAAGGAATACAGATCCATATTTTTTTTAGAGTGATTGGTCGATTCCTAAAAAAATCTTCTCCTCTGAAACCGCTTGGCCAAATGAACCTAACTTGGTAGGAAGCATATATGGCAGGCTCTCTATAAAGATTGCTCATTTAGTCCTGATCCCTTAGCAAACATGGCCGGCACAGGCAATTCTTGTTGCTGATTGGTCGATTCCTAAAAAATCTTCTACTCTGAAACCGCTTGGCCAAATGAACCGAAACGTGGTAGGTAGCATCTATGGAAGGCCCTCTATAACGATTGCTTATTTTGGATCCGTTAACAAACATGGCCAGCACAGGCAATTCGTGTTGCTGATTGGTCGATTCATAAAAAATCTTCTCCTCTGAAACCGCTTGGCCAAATGAACCGAAACCTGATAGGTAGCAGCTATGGAAGGCCCTCGATAACGATTGCTCATTTCGTCCCGATCCGTTAACAAGCATGTCCACCACAGGCAATTCTTGTTGCCGATCGGTTGATTTCTAAAATATATTCTCAACCTACTGAGCCTCTAGTCTATATATTGTATTGTATTATATGTATGCTAATGTTCCACCATGCCTATCTGAGTTTTTCAATAAAATCTTTAAGAAATAACTTGTGTTAAGATACTTTGTGTGTGAGATATTATCATGTATATATGTCTGTTATTTAATTATTAAATTGACAAGTATGTGTGATACAAGTATCTGTACTTACAAAACATACCAGCATGATGCAAAATATTTATTTGAGCTATATTCAATGACATTACTGACATTTTCATATGTTGTACCAGCGTCTGGCAATCTACTTTCTAAAGGCTGAGTACATCATCCAAGTGATGAACAGTGCAGTGAAAGATAAATGAGGTGTAGGCAGCTTAAACCTCTCTCCCATCAAAGCCCCGATTCAATACAAACGCAAACCTCTAAACATTTATTGATAAAGAATAGAGATGCATGTACATAAGAAATTGGGATGCAGGCACCCTAAAGTACTACTGTTATTCCAAGATGTATAAATTTATAGGCCCTTCTGAAGTTATATCCTCAAAACAGAAAAAAACAGAAATAAAATTAGATATTAATCTGTTATCAAAAACAAACAAATACAAAACAAAACAAACCAATCAAAAATATAAAAAAGAAAGAAAAAATCCAACATGAATGCACCTTTTATCAATCTGACTTAGTTCTGTACACATAATTTTCATAAGAGATGCAGGTAACTAATTTACCTGGAAATTTTACATACATTTTGTATCTATCATATTAAACAATGAGTGTATCTTGTTTTCAAAGAAAACATTCAGATAGCTACATTGCTAAAAAGAGGTAATAAAAACGCAGATATCAAATTTAGTGCACATGAACGTTACTGGAATAACCTTCATCAGGTAGCTCAAGATCAAAAGATTGAAAAGCCAAATAATTTAATAGTTTTGGGAGCACAAAATCTATGGGTATTGATGTTATGTAGGAGTTTCTTTACACCTGGTAGAGATATTGGGAGTGCTGTTTTTATGATGTGGGTTTTGGTGCAGTCGGGGATGTTGTCTTGTGATTATACGGTGAATACGGACTGACACTGTTGAGGATGTTGGATTTTTGCTTTGTGTCAGCTGTGATCTATCCATCGCTCCTCATTGGTGTGACATCAATTTTGTTTTGTCTGTACCTAAGGATTTTATATATAACAGCTTCTTTCATCACATATTGCTTAAGATTTTGACCAAGATATAGTTTTTCTGGTACATGATTCATGTCGAGCGACGCCGAGAAACTTACAACATAAGCGTGGACGTCTAAAACGATGTGTTTCTGCTCTTTTTAGACAATTTGCCAGTTGTTTTTTTTAACTATAAGACATTGCAGAATAAACACAATATACGTACATTGTTGGGGAAATATAAAAACTGTACGTAACAGCTTTAGTGAGTGAGCGATTGTTGTTTAACGCCAACTCAGCAATTTTATAGCTATATCATGGCGAGACCAAATTAATGAGATGATGATGATGTCCGCTTTTTTCTAGACCAACACGCTTAGTTTTTTTTTTAGTGTTAGCTAACGGAAACAACAGTCCGCAGATATACATGTCGCTCCACTCTGACACATTATCCTGATTCCGAGGCAACCAGTCTTTACTCTTTCTCCCTAATTCTGCGTGCTTTGCATTATAAGCAACACATACCAGTTGATAATCTTTGGTTTGACCCGATCGGGACTCGAACCCACGATCTACCGCACTCGAGGCGAGCACGCTAACGATTACACTACTGATGAGAATCTTTGGTGAGGATTTCTGGTCTGTTTCTACGCGAATACATATATTGTCTACATAAATGGCAATAGATAACGTAACAATACAAAATACATTGTGCAACGCACGGTCAACTATTCGCGCTTTCACAATCCTTCAGAAGACACATAAAAAGCGACTTTTTGAGTACATGTATATAAACAAATTCATATTTTGCCATCTTCCACATTCTGTTGGAAATTTATGATTTAGGGTTCTATTTTTACAAAATCCAAATAGGAAATTGTCATCAAGAGTGTGCAAATAGTTTCAGTTTCGAATTGAAATTAATCTAATAGCTACCAATTCTTTAATATTGTAATACATAAAGTTCCCAACTTTCATTATTAAATATATATGGAACATAATTTTATTTATTTCTTGAATTCAGAAGATAGTGTCAATCATGATCAGTAAGTAAATGAATTAATTTCTTTATTTCAAGAGGGTAACACGGTTAGCAATAATAAAAGTGTGATTAATAATTATCATATATGATCTTATTAAGTTAAAGAATAATTTGTATAGTTTGAACATCACATAAATATTAAATTCTACCATAAATAGTCCACCAATCTATTTTCTAATAGCTGTAAAAATGATACATCGCGATGGTAAATTGAAAAAAAAGATAGTTTGTAACTTAATCACATGCTATACAGCCATACAGGTAGCATTTTGTTTTTCAACTATGAACACCACTAATATCTATTGTTTATTTGATTTTATATTGTGTAGATCTATATGTCTCTCTTTGTCAATCAGTAACTCTTAGTTTCCTGTTTATGTACATGCAGTTTTTCATTTTGTCCCTCCATTGGAAATACACAATTTGTATTTTGGTAAACATAATAAGGGAGACAAATCCTATAAGTTTATGCTACAAGTAGCTAATTTTCATAGATAGCTAATTTTTATGCTCCGCCGTATGAAAATTAGCTACCGGAAGTTGGAGGTAGCTAATTTTCATGGGTAGCTAAAAATTTTACGACATCGGCAGTCGTCAGCTTCAATACTGCAATCGGCGACTTCTCCAAATAACCACGGACGTATGAATGATTAAATTGACGGTTAGTAAATACAAATAAAAGACAAACGTGTCCGTTGGACATAAGAAGTGTGGCACAGGTCTGAAAATAGGAGTCATGCATAGTACAAGCTCCATACCAAAAATCAAATCAAGTCGAAATATCTTTTTACGGAAATTTTCATATTTTTTTACGTTTAAATTGCACTACTTAAGTCGGTCGCTTCAGAAAATACTAGGCCGACAGTCCCGAGTAGTGTTGCTCACACGATACAACTTCTGATTTAATAAGTCATATACACGGTAATAGCTGGGATATCTTCGACGGAGATTTTTGTTACGGACGTACGTACGGGTACTGACGAAGGGGTACAACTTATATATGACAGGACCATATTTAGCTTTCATGTAAACAGTACATCGCCTCGTTCGTCGGGTGTTTTAAATACCCATTCTCTGTAAGGACTTAAATTGACAGGAAATGCAAAGTCTCAGAATCCAACTAATGTTATCTATTTTTTTAAAGTGTCATAATAAATGATGGAAAATGTTGCAAAATATTTGTAACAAATGCCGGTTTCCATGGCAACCAGCTCAAATATTCCGAGTCTGAAAAATTGTAAAAAAAATCACATCCCTCTAAAAGAAAGTTCAGCTGTTAAAACTATTCTTAATCCAAACACCCACTCTTGCTAAAAACATTGTATATGGTTTATAGGTAAAAAATGGTCAGAGTGCCAAATGTGTAACTTGTACCAAACATTGGCTATTGTCTGTCAAAATGTGATTATGACAAAGAAAGGGACAGGAATAACCTTTTTTTGAGTATAAAAAACATGAGGTTGCCATGCTTATATGCGAGCTTAAGCGAGCTCTTTATGGTATAAAATGTGTACTTAGGATTTTTTAACAAACATGGCTGAACATACTATCGAAGAAAAAAAAATTCGATGCTTTGTAAACACCGGTTTCCGTGTAACACACTAACACACTCAATTAATGAAGATCTTCTTAACATAAAGCGCAAAGGTGATCCTGAAGTCTCGTACCCTCTCTCGTACGTCCGATACCACCGGAACCCGGAAGTATGTGCATCGAGCCTTAAATAAGCTCAAATCTGACGGAGACTTGTGATAATTTTCAATTTTGACCACCCTCGTCATACATTGCAGAACTGTTCACCTATATACCGGACGAATAACGTGAGTAAAATGGGATCAACATCTCCCGAAATGAACCTGGTGTTCCGCTAAATAAGTCATATATTTTAAATAATTGTACTAATGCTATAATTTATGATTTCACACCAGCTTACCTGAAACCGCCGCTTCAGATCCGTGTCCCCCACTTCACAAAGCCATGTCCCCAAATGTGACGGGAGACACGGTGCTTTAGGTTCTTATAATCTGACAAAAACATACTGTTAACAATTATCCGACAAAATTAAGACTCAAAGTAAAGTTTTTTTGTTCTGATAAAAATGGTGTGGTTGGTTCAAAATTGTCGTTCAAATAAATGTCTGTAATTCCTCAAACCCCCAGAGCTTCCGGGGGGCTTCGCCCCCTGGGCCCCCTACCAGAGTTCTGCCTTGGACCCACTGGGGACGCGGTCCCCAGACCCCCCGCCTACTCACGCCCCCCTAACCACAAATTCCGGATCCGCCCCTGTGTATGTAGCTTTGACATAATTATAGGATAATTAATTGGAGAGTGTGAATATCGAAAATATAATCACGAGTGCCGTAGAACGCAGTGATTTAACGATTGCGCATGCGTTCTCGGCATTTGTGTTTATGTGTTATATTGATAGATCCCATCCAGTTTTGCTATGTATTTGGTTTATCTATCACAAACGTCATCAAATTATGACAATTCAACTAAAAATTTCCATTTTTTATGAAAAAAGACTATCATGAAATGTTGAGGAAAATCAGCCAATGGCTAGCCTGTGCTATTTTTAGAATCATGTTAAGGTGCTAAATTGGATAGATCCCATCCATGTTTGCTATGAATTTGGTTTATTCTATCACAAATGCCATCAAATTATGACAATTCAACTAAAAATTTCCATTTTTTATGAAAAAAGACTATAATTAAATGTTGAGGAAAATCAGCCAATGGCTAGCCTGTGCTATTGATAGATCCCATCTAAGTTTGCTATTAATTTGGTTTATCTACCACAAGCGTCATCAAATCATAACAATTCAACCAAAAATTGCCATTTTTTTATGAAAAAATACTATCATTAAATGTTGAGGAAAATCAGCCAATGGCTAGACTGTGCTATTTTTAGAAACATGTTAAGGTACTAAATTGGATAGATCCCATCCATGTTTGCTATGAATTTGGTTTATTCTATCACAAATGCCATCAAATTATGACAATTCAACAAAAAATTGCCATTTTTTATGAAAAAAGACTATCATTTAATGTTGAGGAAAATCAGCCAATGGCTAGCCTGTGTTATTTTTAGAAACATTTTATGAGGTTAAATTGGAAAGGTCCCACCCAAATTCGCTTTATATTTTGTTTATTGGTAATAAAGGTCATTAAATCATGAATGTCATTTAGAATAAAATTATGGCAACATAATGTAAACTCAATTTGAAAAACGGAAAAAAAGCAAAAATTTCCAATTTGCAAATTTCGGAAAATTTCCCATACTTGGCCCAGATTTAGCAATGGAAAATGATATTGTGTAGCAAAATGGTTTTTATAGAAAGAAAGCTTAACATATATTTAACTAACATGTATAGATAAAGTTCCTTCATTTACAACCAGTTTTATTTTTATAACTTGGAAGAACAGAATATTTTGCCCTGAAGAATGCCCTCTCCAGGACCAAGTTTTAGGAGGTATGGTTGCCATGGCAACGGATCGTAATTTTTGAAATTTTATTTTCTGAAGTTGTTAAACTTGGTCAGGTAAGTGATCTGACAACATAACACCAATATCTGAAGACATGCATTTCCAGCCCACTGTATAGCTATTGAAGTCCTTACAGAGAATGGGTATTTAAAACTAGTGAATGTGCTAACCACGAATAGAGAAGATTGAGGGTTTTATACCCATAACAATTGGTAGTTGATGCTAATGGCTAATGGCCATCACTTTGAGAATTACTTTTTTCAATTCACGGTGTTGTCTGTAACTTTCTGCTAACCCCAAATTTTGCACTTTTCTCCAAAGACTCTGATTGAAATGAAAATAGCATCCGCTTATCTGAACATGGCGTAGTTCTTTTTCAACTGCTACAAGTAAAGCTTGCTCGAAATCGCATATCACTCTCCTGGGACGCCACCTGTGGCCAGTTACTTGACGAATTTTAGCCATAAGAGTTTGAAAGACATGTCTGTAGTCAGCGATGTTACAATCTGTCATTAAACAGTTTACAAAACACAAAACTCTGCTTCTGTACTTCCCGTGTATTGTGAAATACTGTTCATACGGCTGCGGACATGTACGAAATGTTCCGTCACAATAAATATCTGGGCATTGTCTCAAATTTTCCAAATTTTCATTAGTTGCATAGATCAGAATACCCCAGTCATTATCTTTGCACAAAACTAGCAAATCTCCTCATGCATTCGCAATGTGCTCTATCAGAACCGCCATAGCCAGAAATGATGGGTACTTTGCTCATTCAATCGTAACTACTCGGCCATTCTCGCTACTCTGCAAATAACCTCGTATGCATTAGGCGTATAAATCGCACTACTTTTCACATGTCAGTTACATGAAAGTTTGATAAAGTTATATTTTAAGCAATTTTCTATATTTCAATTAAAGTTTTAATCAGTTTTGCATGATTAGGTTTTACTTAGTATGTCTTCCATATCGGATTTTCGTGGATTATATTTTTGTGCGGCTTAACTTAACTTAACTTCCGGCAAACAATTTAAGAAGAATTTCTACTATGTACGTACGAGGTTATTTGCAGGGTAGCGAGAATGGCCGAGTAGTTACGATTGTTGCTCATTTGCATATCTAAGATGGCGACGCCGGGACGTCTGCAATTTTCATATGATCTATATAGACTATATCATTCATAATTGCATGTGTGTCATTTTCTGAAATTGAAAATGATACATTGAATCAAGCTGAATTAAATGAAATAAAAATTAATGAAAACAATTAAATATTCGCGGTTCCTGGACTAAATGAAAATCCGAGGCGACGAACCCTTTTTGGCCTTAAGAGTTTATGTAAAAATGTCTGAAATACATGAAACTGGTGGCGTGTGACACAAAATTTAACAATGAATGACATTTGGCGACATATTTTCTGAAATTAATTTAGATTCCTCAATAATACATGTAATTATATTAACTAACCTTATATTTCTAGCTGCTAAACTCGGGGTTCCCACATTAAATATAATATGATCATTTTTGCATGATCGCGATATCAAAGACATGTCTAAAATCGTTACAAAACAAAAATATTTGAATTTTGACAGAAGAAAAACTTTGCGGAAATAAACAATAACTTTTAATTTTCGAATCATTGACGGACACATTGAATTTCCGTACTATAGGCTATTTTTTGACAAATCTAATAAATGATCCATCAAGCTTAAAACTGCAGTCATGTGATCAAAATCTAATTTAAATATGATGAATATTTATGAGGAAAGTACCCTCAATTTCTGGATATGCCGATCTCTTCAAGCAGGAGAACGAGAAAATTGACAGTTGGTAGATTTATCTAGACTTCAATTTACTTCTGACGAATCGGAATTTATCCCCGATTACATTTAGACTCCCATGATGAAAAAATATTGAAAATTTAACTTGCATCTTTGTCAAGAACAACTTAGAAATGTAAGAGTGTCACAATTTTCGTCATGTTTTTCGTGGGACGATTGATTTTGCGAGAGTTACACTTCATATACAAGAATAAACTATACATGTTTCTAATCGTGAAAGCATTCGCCACAGCATAGCATTCTCTGATTTTGCAATATTCGAGCAGTAAATAAGAAAATTTCAATTTTTGACATGTACATACCTTGCGAAGCGTCTTCGTGAACTCTCCTCCACCAAAACCGGAAGTTATCCTCACGAATTTCTTTGCAGAACCAACTGTTCTGCTTGTGCCGATTACCAGCCGTGTATAAGGTACCACAAAACTTGCTAATATCACACCGGACGGGATCGTTTTTTAGATTCCACTTTGAAAGGTTTGGATATAGGCCTATAGGGATTCTCTTGTTCGTTTGTATGTTTGTTCGGCCGTCAGTTTCCAGATGATAAATAAATTTGTAAAAAAAAAAAGTGCGAATAGGCAGTGCCAGTGGGAGAGTTGAACAACATCTAGCAATTATTCATTAAAATTCGACTGATAATTTCGTCAATGCACTACCTAAAAGCTTCAATGTGTGGCGTGAACGCTAAACTCCAGAGTTACTATCTATGGATAAAGTACAATTTTGACAATAGTATGCATTTGATTAAACGGTTTTGTCAAATGTATTATGGAGCGTAGATTATATAAGAGCTAATTTCAATCATATTGCATGAACACAAGACCAACAGTACAAACTACAAATTTAACAAATATAAAGAACACAAATTCTGACGGGGTGAGTTAGAGTGATACCGGATCAGATGCATCTCGGGTTGTCCTGTCAATGATTCCTGTGAATCGAAAACGAGTACAACTTTTGAAACATATCTTCAATGAATCATCGAGAGACCATTACAAAAATCCTCACAGACCAAACATTTAAATTAAATTTTGAACATTGAAATTAGATGTCATGATATCGACCATATAATTGATGAAGCGCTTGTTGTCGTCCTACTTTTATAATTTCGAGACCAGGCTATGGCAATCCTCTCGGTTAAAAAATATGTTTTGAAAATGAGACTTTAGAATGTATGGCATGGCAACGAGGAAATATTTTACACCGCCCCCTCCCCCTTTATTTATATTTCATTAAAAATTTATGATAACAAGGATTTTTAAATCACTACCCCTATATCTTTTTCCATTCACATCTGCCCTGACATATCTTCATTCTGTCTACAACTAGTTTGAAATTCCAGGTTAACACTCAGAAACCAATAAAAAAATATGTGCATAATTAAGGAGAATAACCTGGAAACGAAAAAGCGTCGCCTATCTCAAGTTCGAACTTGGCATGCGTTTTACACGTTTGACTTGATCAAGTTTTTTTTTTAATCGGGTCAATATTATTTAAAGAATATGCAGATGCGGATTTAATGAGGGAGGGGGCTTCAGTCCCCTCTCCTCCCGTCGAATAAGTCAAGCACATATATTAACATACGTTTTTCAAGGCTATTTAACGTCACGATATGGCTTTTAATCGAATGATTTCGATCTGTGTGATGAAAGTAAAGCAAAATACAAATTAATTTCGTTGTGTTGATTTAATCTTCAAAGAGGTAATTATAAGTAATTATGCTAAATCAAATGTTTAAGTTTATTTGAAGTTTTTATGTATAGATCGTCAAAATACCAATTAACCAGATATTGTGTTAAACCGTTAAATAAACATGTCTAGTGTAATAATTTCACACCTGTAAATTGCGGCTCTTTGAAGGAAATTCTTTTTTGAATATCATTTATTTTTCTAAATAAAATTAAAGGCAAATGTTGCTGTATTTAAAAAAAATGTGCGAGTTTCCGTTTTGAAAATATATGAATAAGGCATATTTTAAACTCTAAATGAAAATATAAATACATATAAAATAATTAAAATAATAATAGACTTATTAGATTTCAACCGCCAGTGTTTTAAGAGGAGTGTTAAAATATGTGAACCACTAGACGTAGAGGCTAAGGAAACCTAGAATTATGCGGGAGACAAATAATGAGAGATAATGTTCAATCAGACTACTTTAGGAAGTCAATAACTGTACATTTTCTCGACTATACGCTAAATGAAATGAAAACAAGGTTTCCCGCCCTACACGTCAGAACCACTTTGGGGCTATAGTTGGTTCCATATATTATTGAAAATATTGATCCAAAACTGAGCCCCACCCGTCAAAAGAATCTCTGGATCCGCACCTGAATATGAGTTTATACTCCGAAAACAATGAAAGAATATGTCTGTGCCTATTTAAGTGCATAACTCGAAAACGACCAAATGTCGATAACTGCCTGTTACTCAATCATACTCATATGTCTGAATAAAATGTTTACAACAAATGTCGATAACTACCTGTTACTCAATCATACTCATATGTCTGTGAATAAAATGTTTACAACAAATGTTGATAACTGCCTGTTACTCAATCATACTCATGTCTGTGAATAAAATGTTTACAACAAATGTCGATAACTGCCTGTTACTCAATCATACTCATATGTCTGTGAATAAAATGTTTACAACAAATGTCCGACATATCTCAAATTTGAACCAGACCTATATTTTACCCATATAAAACTAGTTTTATAATTTCAAGTCTATCGAAAACCTAAAATGTGAAATAATTTTCGGAAATAAAAAGTACACAACACTATCACCCGTCTATATCCTTTTAAAACCCAATGCGGTGCATTTTCAAATGTGTTATCGCCCTTTACACAGCATATTAAAACTACGTCATCGATATATGTGATGTAGGCGTACCAAAGGTACACAATGACCACCCCACATTCGCGGGCAACTGCTCGTATTCCGATAAAGCAAAACCAAATAGTAGTAGATGCTTATTCACCCCCTACTAACTTATTAGAGGTAGATATAGACGATCCACAGACACATGGAGTCGGTAAAAGTCGTTACACAGACTACGCAATCAAAATGCAGGTAAATTATCACTCCGGTCCGGAAGCTGTTTATTTTGGGGAATTTTATTATTTGTTTCAATTTAGTCAAGATAAGATTATATAATCATAATGCAGGGGCGGATCCAGGATTTCAAGTTTAGGGGGGGGAGGGGGCGCACTTAAAAAAATTGCACCGAGCGGAGGGAGGCGCGAAAATTGTTGGGGTATTTCCACAGGCACTTGGGTCCACCAGGATTTTTTTTTCTCTCGATTTTATCAATAAAATGTGCATCTACAACGTATATAAACCCACAGGGGCTCGCAGTTGTATTTTCACATCGCCAGGTATATGTTAAAAGAGAAGGGAGGACACTTTTTTTGCTGCCCAAAGTGAAAGTAGCATTGCTTGTAAAAAGATGTCATTTATTCATTTTCGTTTTAGCGACATACTGTTTTCACTATATGTTAGATATTTTAAGTTTATCAAAGCAGGGTTGACTATGTTCCGGTCTAATTTTACGGCAATGTCATTTTGTTTGATTATTATTTATATGCTTATAATAGCTGGGGATGTGGAACTGAATCCTGGCCCCGGGGAAACACCAGTAAATTTTGAAGATCACTGTTTGTCAATTTTTCACGGCAACATTAGAAGTCTTCGTAATAAGGTAGATTATATTTCCAATATTATTGAAGATTATGATATTGTATTTTTTACAGAGACACATCTTGATAAATTGGTATTAGACAAAAATATACATTTTTCGGGTTACGATATTCCAGTGCGAAAAGATAGAAACTCCGATGGAGGTGGTATAATAATGTATTATAAAACTCATGTTAATATCAAAAGACGCGTAGATTTAGAAAACCCACTTGTTGAATGTATGTGGTTCGAATTAAAAACCAAGCTACAAAATATTTTAATAAATATAATTTACAGATCTGAGAGACAGTCTCATCATCGTTTTTTGGGACTTCTTTGATGCTATGTTGAAAAATGCAATGGAAGAATCTAATCATTTGATATGCATGGGTGATTTGAATAAAAACTTTTTAAATTTACCGTCAAATATAAATGATTTGATTAGTATTAATGGACTTTTCAATGCAATACACCAGCCTACTCATTTTGATTCACGCACTGGTAGCTCTTCTTTACTTGATCCGATTTTGATAACGGACTCTATTCAGTATGTGGACTCTGATACTATGCATATTGACAGATCTATTAGTGACCATGATGGTACTTCTATAACAATAAGAAGTGGCTATAGTAACACAAAAAGTTTTAAGAGACTTATCTGGGATTATAAAAAAGGCGACTATAATATTATGAAACAAAAATTTTTGGAATTTGATTGGGATGCCTTAATTAAAAGAGAACCTGATATTGACAAAGCATGTATTAATTTTACCAATGTAATTCTTTCTGTGTCAGAAGAGTGTATTCCTAGACGAGAGGTTACTATTAGATGTAATGATAAAATATGGTTCGATTCAAATATTCGGAGGGAGATACGTAAACGAGACCGATTCCGCAGAAAATACTTAAAACTCAAGACTGCATTATCTCAAACTATTTTCAAACAACAAAGAAACCGGGTTAATAATTTAAAGAAACAATTAAAAGAAAATTTTTATACTAATATAAATGAAAATTTGAACGAACTTAAAACTATAAATAGTAAAACTTATTGGAAGACCATCAATACACTTCTGAAGGGGGAGTCTACAATGAACGATATTCCTCCTATTCAAGACCCCAAAAATAATTATTGCTTGTCTTATGAAGGTAAAGAAAAGGCAGATGTCTTAAATAAATATTTTTGTTCGATCACTAATTTAGTCGACGAAAACAAAACTTTACCAGATTTTGATGACAGGGGAGGTAATGTGCTTGAAACTATTTGGGTGAGAGAAGAAGAAATCATTGATATAATTTCTATTTTAGATAGTAATAAGGCTACTGGTCCTGATAAAATTAGCAACAAAATGATTATATCTATAAAAAACGAAATAGCCAAACCCCTATGTTTACTTTTTAACAAATCTTTACGCCTAAAAAAATATCCACGGTCCTGGAAAATTGCTCATGTGATTCCTTTATTCAAAAACGGCGACAAATCCTTACCCTCAAATTATAGACCAGTTTCATTATTATCTTGTGTAAGTAAAATATTTGAAAAAATTGTATATAAAAACATTTTTAACCATTTACATAAAAATAAACTTCTATACAAATTCCAATCAGGTTTTATCCCTGGCCTTTCGACTACTCACCAATTACTTGAGATCTATCACACTATTTTGACTGCACTTGATAACAAATTTTTTACAAGTATCACTTTTGCTGATGTAAGTAAAGCGTTTGATCGTGTTTGGATTGGGGGGCTACTATTAAAATTAGAAAGATATGGCATTAAGGGAGATTTACTTATGTGGCTTAAAAGCTATCTTACTAACAGATCATAAAAAGTAGCTATCAAAGAAGCATTATCTGAGTTAGATGATTTAAAAGCTGGTGTTCCCCAAGGGTCAGTCCTCGGTCCTCTGTTATTTTTAGTATTCATAAATGACATTGCCGATGACATGCTTGGACTCAGTAGACTTTTTGCCGACGATACATCTATTGGACATACAGCCTTAGACGAATCTACTTTAAAAAATATGATTAATATCGACCTAAACAATATAAAAAAGTGGGGGGATACTTGGTTAGTAAAATTTAATCCTAATAAAACTGAGATAATGATATTCAATATTAGAAACCAACAAGATGAACTCAGCTTTGATTTCGATGGAATCGTCCTTAATTCTGTTAATAAGCACAAACATTTAGGCATAATTATCAGTAGTGATTGTAAATGGACAAAACATATAGACAGCCTAATTCAGAAAACTTCAAAGCAACTTAATGTCTTGAGGAAGCTTAAATTTAGATTAAAGAGGGAATATCTGGAAAATATTTATTTTACTTTCATTAGACCAATTTTGGAATATTCATCTGAGGTATGGGATAACTGCGGGCAAGTCAATTCTGATAGACTAGAAAAACTACAATTGGAAGCGGCTCGTATTGTTACAGGGCTAACATGCTACACAAGTTTGGATTCAATATACAGGGAGGCGGGTTGGGAGAAACTTAGCACTAGGCGAGAGGTTAAAAAATTATGTATGTTTTATAAATTAAATGTTGGTAATTCTCCTGAGTTTTTATGTGATTTGATTCCTCCCAGTGTTGGAGAAACTAACAACTATAATTTACGAAATAGTTATAATATTAGTCAAACTACAAACAGATTATCGATATCCCAACAGTCTTTTTTTCCGTCGACGACCAAGTTATGGAATTTATTAGACCTGAGAATACGTCAACTTTCAACTTTTGAATCCTTCAAGTACAAATTGAAACAACACTACTATAAAAATGCTAAACCCCCATCCTATTATAATATTGGCAACAGATATTTAAATATACTGCATACTAGAATAAGGAATAATTGTAGTGCATTACATAATGATCTATTTCATGCTAATTTGATTTATAGCCCATCTTGTTCTTGTGGATATTCCACAGAGAATGCTGAACATTTTTTATTGTACTGCAAGAGGTTTGATGCACAAAGAAATATTTTGTACCGTTCTTTATTAGCTGCAAATGTACACATTGACTTAAACACCTTGCTGTTTGGAAGTCAAATTTATAATATTGACACAAATAAGCATGTATTCATTACTGTACAGACATATATTAAGGAAACATGTCGCTTTTCTTTCCGCTAATTATCGTGAATGTAATCAGGTGACAATTGGTTTGTGGCTGACCTGGTGTGAATTAGTAAATGTTGCAATATACACGTGTGAGCACTTTATGTTAAAATTATTACTGAATAAATAATGATATTGTTATATATTTTGAAACTAAATTTTAAAAGATCCTACCTTTACCGAATTAATAATCCCACTACATTGTATAACAATTATTGATTTTCTTCATTCTAGGTGTGTTCTATCAACTAGTCCATTTATTGTAATAATAATCTTTATTTCTCAAACTGACAGTGCATAGCACATATACAGAGAAGTTACAAATAAATGGACAGATTAAACTATATACAATATATACAAATACAGTAAATCGACAGATGGAATTAGCCGGGAGGACAAACTATCATATTTATATATCTAATAAATTTACATAGTTTTTGCAGGATTGGTTTCCGTTCACTAGTCATTAATTTTTTGAATTTTATTATATTGGGACGTTCAATTAAATGTTTTGGAAGTAGTGAAGTACGTTTTTCGCTTAAATTAGTACATTCAAATATGTAATGATATTCGTCTCCAATTTGATTCTTTTGACAAAGTTCGCAATAGCGATTTTCCCTCGGAATATTACTCCATCTTCCCTTTTCTATGGGCAATTTATGATTTGTAGTTCTAAATTTACATAAAAGAAGGGAATTTTGTTCATCTAAAATATTAAAATATTCTTCAAATTTAAAATCAGTTTTGAAAATTCTATAATTAAATGCTTTAGGGGAATTATGGACTGACGAGTTCCAATCCTGTAAAAACTGGTCTAACAATGTTTGTTTTATACTTTGTTTTAGCCACTCGATGCTTTTGAAAGTTTGCGTTTGCCATATATGAGAAAAACCAGTTTCGTTTAATATTTTTTCCAAACATTTTATCCATTTAATATCGAAATTTTGTTGCGAATACAAATGATGTGATAAACTATACATAATGCATGATATTTTGGATTGTTTTCCACAAATAATTTTTGCCCAAAAAGAAATAATTCTAATTTTAATGTCGATTTCGACCGGATATCTACCTAATTCACCATATATCATATAATTCGGAGTAGACGTCTTGAGGTTCAAAATCATTTTACAAAATTTTAAGTGTACTTTTTCTAACACGTCATTGTTTCCAAATCCCCATATTTCGCAGCCATAAAGTAAAATTGGTTTAACCATTTTATCGAAAAGACTCAATAGAGGTCTGTTCGATTTGTCATTGGGTAAATTTCAAATTGTGTTGCACTCGTACATTTCATGTTGTTGTTTTTTGTTGTTTTTCTAATTATTAAGAAAGACTGTAGCTTTTGTATTTATGTTCAATTGTATTTGTATATTGTTTATATAAAGGAGAAGATGTTCTAAGTTGAAAAACTTGTATCTGATCCTATTGTCATGTTTTTGGACAATAAAATGTGTTTAAACTAAGTAGAATTTCGGCATCTTTTTTCGCTTCAAAAACGGTTTAGTCTTTGTTCTTCCCATAAAATTAATGCAAATATCGATGTTTTTTGCTGATTGACTGGTTTACAGTGGAATAACACTCGTTTTTAAATTCCAAGCGGTTTGGACAACTTCTTAACATACTCAATTCCGGTTTATACGGACTAAATATCAAGGTGAGTTTTCATTGGTCGAAGGATTTAAACTGGCATTTTTGCGGGAAATTATTTACTCATCTTGTCAAAAGATATTCTTAAAATGCTGTCTTCCTATATTTCCAGATTGATTGAGACAAGGAAAAAATATATTTTAATGCAAGATATTTAAGTTCGTTTTTTCCTACTTTTTAAAATTATATTTCGATTTTTTTATTTCTATCAATATTATTAAGTCCGTATAAACCGGAAATGAGTATGATAAGAAGTTGTTCAGACAGCTTAGAATTTAAAAACGAGTGTTATTCCACTGTAAACCAGTAAATCAGCAAAAAACAACGATATTTGCATTAATATTATGGAAAGAACAAAGACTAAACCGTTTTTGAAGCGAAAAAAGGTGCCGAAATTCTACTTTCACTTTGGGCAGCAAAAAAAGTGTCCTCCCTTCTCTTTTAACATATACCTGGCGATGTGAAAATATAACTGCGAGCCCCTGTGTATGAACCCGTTTGACATGCTTCGTTGTGAAATAAACGCCTTTATGAACTATGCCCCATTTTCCTAATATCTTCCTAATACAATGTATCTACTCTATTTTCCTAATATCTTCCTAATACAATGTATCTACTCTATAGAGTAGATTCATTGTATTAGGAAGATATTAGGTAGAGTAGATTCATTGTATTAGGAAGATATTAGGAAAATGGGGCATAGTTCATAAAGGCATTTATTTCACAACGAAGCATGTCAAACGTTGTAGATGCACATTTTATTGATAAAATTGAAGAAAACAAATATCCTGGACCCAAGTGCCTGTGGGTATTTCGTGTGAAAAATCACGATTTTACGCCAAAAAATCATATTTTTTCCAATTTTAGGGGGGCAACCGGGTGCGCCCCCGCCCCTGAGATAAGTTTTATTTAAAGTCGGCATGTTAAAATAACAATACAACACAAGTCCTAGTAGTCACTGTAATAAGAAGTCATTTCTGTTTTATTTTTTGTCATGTGATATAACCCTTCAGGACACAGGCACTTGTTTCTATCCATGGGACTATCAATGCATTATGAGATACGATAACGTAACCCTCAGTCCGCTTGTGCTCCAGTGAGGGTTACGATTCGGTCCCATTCAACCACAGGCACTTGTTTCTGGTAAAAAAAAATATACCCAGATTATGGCAGATACTAATGATACCACAAGGTACGTAACCGTTCATTTGTAAAAAATCTAGGTCATCGCGATTTTCGCGTTTTTTTAACTCGACGGACGCCACCATGGAGGAATGGCCTACATCATCTGAAACTACGATAATTTATCTACAAAATGATGTATAAAACACCTACCTTTGCTGAACCTCAACAATACAACATACCTTTTTCCACGGGTCAGTTGCTCCATGCTGGCGTCCATCGAGTTGAAAAAACGCGAAAATCGCGATGACTTATAGATTTTTTACAAATGAACGGTTACGTACCTTGTGGTATTATTAGTATCTATGTATTTTTTTTTACCAGAAACATTCAGTGCCTGTGGCCCCGCGACGAAAAGTCGAGCGGCATATTAATTTACCCATGTCCACCCGTTCGTCCGTCCGGCTAACTTCTTCTAGTTTTTGATCTAAGAATTTTATATTTTGAAGGGTGTTTGATCAGGATTTTAATCAAAAATTCACAAAAGGACATAATGTTGAACGGTATTTTTTTTTAGATGTAGGGTACGTTTGTAATTCAAGTTTGTCCATGCAGCCACAGACTTTTTCTAGTTTTTAATCCAGAGCTCTGATATTTTGAACACAAACTAAAGCCAGTGAATATCAACAAGATTTTGAATTTAGTCAAAAGATGTTGAACTTAGTGAGGTTTTTAGCTCACATGGCCATGCATAGGCCATGCGAGCTTTTATCATGGGTAGTCGTCCGTCCGTTAGCTTTTCGCACTTAACTCTTCTTCTCTGAAACCGCTGAACAGATTTCAACCAAACTTGCCAGAAATGTTCATTGGATGGTCCTCTACCAGATTTGTGTTTTTGGTGCTGATTTGAAATCCAACATGGCTGCCAGGGTCCATAATGTGTTCGCATTGGCTGAAATTTTAAAAATCTTCTTTTGAATTGTGACTTTGCAGGAATGATCATTGGGTGGTCCTGTACTAAACTTGTGAATCGTTTGCCGATCGGAAATTCAAGATGGCCGCCATGACTCGACTTAGTTTTAACATAGGACCCTATGGAAAAAATGTTTAAAAGTCTTCTCCTCTGAAACCAGTAAGTCAATTTAGAGCAAACATGGCATGAATGGTCCTTAGGTGGTCAACTTTCAAAATTATGTCCTGTGACCCCGACCTCCATCCAAGATGGCCGCCGTCAGTGGACATAGTTTTAACATAGGACCCTATGGGAAAATGTTTAAAAAAAATTCCCTCTGAAACCAGTAAGCCAATTTAAAGCAAACATGGCATGAATGGTCCTTAAATGGTCAACTTTCAAAATTATATCCAGTGACCCAGACCTCCATCCAATATGGCCGCCATCATCGGACATAGTTTTAACATAGGATCCTATGGGAAATATGTTTAAAAATCTTCTCCTCTGAAACCAGTAAGCCAATTTAAAGCAAACATGGCATGGATGGTCCTTAAGTGGTCAATTTTCAAAATTGTGTCCGGTGACCCTGACCTCCATTCAAGATGGCCGCCTTCAGCGGACATAGTTTTAACATAGGACCCTATGGGGAAAATGTTTTAAAATCTTCTCCTCTAAAACCAGTAAGCCAATATAGCAAACATGTCATCGATGGTCCTTAGGTGGTCAACTGCCAAAATTGTGTTCAGTGACCCCGATCTTGGTCCAAAATGGCCGCCGTCAGCGGACATAGTTTTAACACAGGACCTATGGGAAAATTGTTTAAAAGTCTTCTCCTCTGAAACCAGTCAGCCAATTTAAAGCAAACATGGCATGGATGGTCCTTAGGTAGTATACTTTCAAATTTGTGTCCGATGACCACGACCTCCATCCAAGATGGCTGCCATGAGCAGATATAGTTTTAACATACATTGTAAAACCCTATGGGATTTGAATAGTAAAACTTAGATGTATTCGGCATGCAGTTATTCTTAAGAGGGCTTATTTATGTCAGGTGAGCGATACAGGCTCACCTGAGCCCCTAGTTTTCTAGTTTTCAACGGGGGGGGGGGGGGCACCAAAAAGAACACCACGTTCTGAGGGTAAGATGGTTATGAATGAATAGAAAAATGACCACGTGGGATTGTGTTCGAGCGGCAAATCCGCTGTTTTCCTTATGGAGAGCACTCTGACGTCTCACAGCTCCAGCAACTCGAACAAAAAGCCGTCGGACGGCAGAGGAATCTCGAACTAGTTTCGTTTCTGTTGTGTTTCGTTTCGTTTCGTTTCTTGTTTTACAATCACCCAAATATTTTAAAGAAAAATAAAGCCTTTTTAAGATTTCTGATATTGTAAAGTATCTTAGTCTTGTTTACTACATGAGTATATTACACAAAATCATGTTTAAAGAGATTATTTGATACGTTGAGTGGTATATGCTATGGTTTCTGTACAAAAAGTCCCTGTGGTTCAGGAGGGGGGATTTTAGTAAATATTACAGGATTTTCTTGAAAATAGAAGAAAAAAGGAAAACATCAAGAACCAATCTCCTGTATAAGAAAATATCAATTATGGTTTCATAATTCTCAAAATTAGATTTTATGTATTATCAATTAAAATTATATTATATAACTTGTGTTCTCAAAATCAATAACAAATGTTTGGTCTTGAGTATTATATTATTTGTATAAGTAATTTATTATAACTTTATATACATATATTGTTTTGGAGGATGATGTCTTCAATTCTAGTGGAATGAGTGAGTGATTGTTGTTAACTCCAAATGAAATTTTTTCAGCTATGATATACATATATAATGGTGGGATTGATTGATTTTTGGTGTTTAACACCACTTTCAGCAATATTTCAGCTATATCATGGCGACCAGTTTTAGTGGCGGAAGAAGCCGGTGAGAACCATGGGCAAGCAACTGGCAAACTTTATCACCTACCAGTCGAATGCACCCTTTTTGTAATTTACAAAGCCGGGCGCGAACCCACGCCGTATTGGTGATATGCTTGTATGAGTTGTTAGGTAATCCAACTACCTAACTCATTGAGCCACCCGGGCCCTATATAGTGGCGGGAACAAGTTACATTCAATGAGATGACAATGATGTTAGAATTATACTCGACCAATATGCTTAGTTGGATTTTTTTTAATGCTAATTCACTGAGACAACAGTCCACGGTTTGACATGTCCCTCCACTCTTGACACAATATCCTGATTCCGAGCAAAACAATCTTTGTTTTTGCTCCTTAATGCTGCATGTTAAGTGGAGAAGCAACAAATACCAATTTTTCAGTCTTTGGTTTGACTCAATAAGGGTTCATACGCACGATCTACAGCATTTGAGGCAAGCACGCTAACCATTACATCCTAGGTACAGTTGCAATTCTAGTTGAATAGACTGTCATCCTTGTTTTATTGGATCAAAGATATATATAAACACTGTGTCTCACAATTTCAATCTTCTGACACTCAAATGAAAGTGAAACATTCAAATTACCGGTAAGACAGCCACCCTATTATATTACTAAAACCCATGTTCTTCTGTTATACATACTTTACTTAATAAGCTTTCTGAAGGTGGTGAATAATTCTCTTAATGTTTTGTGAAGTTGTTCCAGTCTCTACAATGTAGCTGCGGAACCGTAGCCCTTAGGTCCTTGGCCAGTAGGTCCGCAAATATCAGAAAACTGGCCAAGGACCATAAGGGTTACGGTTCCGCAGGTATCTACAATGCTTAGTTGATACCCATATTAGACCTACACTTTAATCTGCCAGGTCTAATTAAATAAAACACCATTTTCAAATTAAACTATTGTCTTAGCAAACTAAATAATAACATATATACAATCAAACATAAAAACAAGAACTAATTCACTAACCCGGAGTACACTGCTTATCTCTAATTATCATCATGAATATGCATCATTTCTCTACGCAGTAAGGATGCGTGTCATTAACCATGCAAACCATATGGTTCCATCAATTAATCACATGCCAATCTACAGCTGCTCTGAATTCACTAACCAGTATCAGAATCATGATTATAACATCCCCCGCCCATTAAAAAAATTCCCAAATTTTTAATTGATTATTGAAATCAGTGCAGAGATATAAAACACATTTTGTTTTATAAACATGATCAAATAATCAAATTCAATATCATAATTTTAAAAACATATAAAGCAATTGAAATATTTGGGGGGAATATTCAAAAATGGAAGCATCTATATATTGTGGACCAAAGAAGAAGAAAACAATCTTTAATATAGAAGCAGAAATAAAATTTAAAAAAAACATACTTTAAAGTTTTCATGAATTTGTTGAAATAAATTATTTCAATCATATATTTTTCTCTTTAAACATGTGTCAGAATTGAATTTTTGTTTATTAAATGTTGTCAATATTCGATGTTTTATACTAATCGCAGTTGAAATTTTTCATAATATCATACGTAAATAGCCTAGAACGAAGGAAATACGTTGCTGTTTGATTTTTTTGTATCCAGTAAAATTTCAATGTCGACACGCGCAATATTCATACGAGCTGACCATGAACTCATTCGGGAAAGCGTTTGCGCATGTGCCAAATGGTTTGTTGATGAAGAAAACGTGCTCAAATCGAATCTTGCAAGAACAAAAACATTGACGGATTCTACACGAAAACGACACAAAAAGGAGGATTTAGCCAGTTTTGTGTAAAAATTAAAAAAAAAGATGTTATACCGACCTACTCCATTTTTCAACACGTATACGGTAAGCATAATTTAGTATCTTTTTTCGGCCGAATCGTATTTTGACAGTAGAATTGCATCGTAGTTTTTTATATATTCCTTTTTTCAGGAGAAAACGCTAGGTGATATCTCTTTTAAATTAGACACTAAAATAATGAACTTCATGTCTGTTTTTTTCTGAAAAAAAAATATAATCAAGACAACTCTGTACTCAAGTGTTGTCAATAATATGCAATACAATTTGTTTACAATTTTCCCTTTATCGGGCCCCTTTGCAGAGTTTGGGTTTGTTTTTATTGATTTCATCACGTATTTTCGATTTTAAGTGTCATTCTTACTAAATACCAATATATAATATTAACTGATTACACCGGGATCCAATTTCATAGATATATTTCTTAAATTATATTGATTCTAACGAATTTACATGCAACATGCTTCCTGGTTATTTATAGCAGTTATCAGTGTTCGGCAAACTCCCGAACAGCAACCGACTTATAATTAGGTCGTGTTTATGGCGATTTCACCAACAGACATTAGAATTCTTTTCGCTAATTACGACATTATAACATATTTTTTAAATCTGGCTTTTTGTTCAGAACATTTTTTTTTTAGTATAAAACGTTTATACTGACAAATATTGGCAACTTTTAATATAAACAACAAAATTCAATTCTGACAGCCTGAATGCCTTTAAAGGTATAATGTCGATAACAATCTGATGGTCGTCAAGTTATCTGTGAACCAAACAGAAATTAATTATCATTCATTAATTCCCATAAAATCTGACTTCTAATAACAAATTCGTTTTTATAACATGGGGTTGCACTTGGCATCATGTTAATTTATTTGTCGAAGTATCAATAGATTTATGATGTTCCTGGGAATTATAATTCTGTTTAACATACAAAAACACAGGATATGAAATCTCATCCTTCCTAAAAGAAAACAATAATTTTGATATCTATACTCCTAATCAACATTAAAATACACCTTAATGCTACCATCTGCGGTGTCAAATTGGCCAAGTTTCTGCAATTACTGTGGTACAACATTAAATTGTCACAACTTAATTATGCCTCATTGTAGACTAATTATGATAATGATTTTACAAAATGAAACTAGCCGAGACCTGTAACTCTTAAGCCCGGTATACACGATACAAGTTTTGCATCCAAGTCTCCATTCAAGAAAACTTGAATTCAAGTTTGTGTATACACGATGCAAGAAATTTTGATGAATACACACAAGTTTTGGCGGGAGATACAACAAACAAAATGCCATTTCTGGGAGGAGAGGAGGGTGCTTCCCTTTGTATTGCATTATTATGTACTATTGTACTGCGAAGGAGATTAAGCTCCAAAAAGAGGTCAATATGGGCTCGTAAGTGGCTTCGAAGGCGACGATGGGATGTATTTCTATGAAGTGTATTAGATCTTCAATCATTTCATTAGTCCATGTAACTGTCTTTTTCCTGCATTTTGGAGTTTCCTCTTTTCCCGCCATCTTTGCACAACACGTGTAGTTGTTATTATTTACATTCACAAATTGATGCTGATAAGGATTCTGTCTTCTGATTGGTCAATCTCCATCCAAGTTCCATCCAAGTTGAAAAAAAATAGGATGCATTTCTATTCCATCCAAGTCCGTTCAAGTTTTTTTATTCAAGTTTCTTGTATGGTATACACGATCAAAAAACTTGAATGGAGACTTGGATGCAAAACTTGCATCGTGTATACCTAGTTCTAATAATAAAACTCTAAATGCTCGCTTACTCGCAAGGGTTATAACGGGATGCCATTACACGTAATGGAGCAGCCGCCGAGATTTTTTGCGCTCGCTTACAGAGTTTCTGACGCCTGCATTTATCAATAATAAGACATAACCTTTCCTTTTGTCCATTATTATAACAAGTTTTTATCACCTACCAGTATTTTAGAATGTAATTCCCACAAAATAAAAATCCATGTTTACTAAACTCTCTGAACATTTTGAATTTCGTCATTTCCGGCCTCACTATTTGGATGTCGATACCATATTTGGCGATTAAGACGTGAATATTTACATCAGCAGTCGTAAGCATCGTATTAAGAAATACCATATTTAGAAAAGCTCCGCCTTCCGTAGTTTCCCGGTTATGACAAACAATCGATAAATTTGAACAAGGTTGTTGCTACCTTTGAAAAGCATATATTTCTCAGCCAAACCGATTTAACAAGGACTGGGGTCATCAGTAATAGTTATAATGAAATGTTTGAAGCGTAAATAGTGAGTTTTTATGTTTCAACTGCAAATTTTTTGTTGCTCCATTGTGACGAATGGGACCGCGTTGTAGCTCTGCCGAGACACAAGTTTGTCACAGGAGCTACATTATTGCAGCTATGTATACCGGGCTTTACTGATATTTTCAATAATGATTTCTAAAATATAGCATTCTCACACCTTTCAAGTAACCCGCGGAAAGTTACTCCTTTTCACACAAAAGAAAATATTATTAAAATTTAGGTAATTTCTAGTATTTCATTAAAACGTCAACTTTAGCTACATGCATAATTGATGTTTGTTTATCTCTGTTAACCTTAAAACTATCTTTCCACTTCATTTATTTAATAAATCAATATTGACACATATCTTATCCATTAACAATGGTCAACAACAGCAATTAAAATCAATGTTATGCATACAGATAGATGCAAATTATCAGTAGGTGTAGCTGGAAAAAACATGCAATTATGAACAGATATATCATGTTTGGGAGGGGTATTTGCGAAAAATACCAGTCGAGAGACAACAAATTTCCCCAGCCGAATGGCGAGGGAAATTTAGTCTCAAGACTGGTATTTTTCGCAAATACCCCTCCAAAACATGATATATCTGTTTGATTACACCGAATATTATTTAGAACACTGGCTAAATAAATAATACCTTTTGTTTGTCGTTTTCAGGAATATTCGATTTGTTTTGTTAGACAGTGGTTGAAGTATTCTGAATGAATTTGGCGGTTTGCGGCACGTGAGGGTAAAAAAGTGAAATACGTTTTCGCAAATACCACGGCAGACGGAAAAAAGGTTAAATCCTTTACATCGGAACACTTCCGGGTTTCAAATTTGATTAATCACGATACTTTATGTATAAAGGTAAGGAAGAAATATTCCGAATGAATTTGGCGGTTTGATGCACGCGAGGGTAAAAAAGTTAAATCCTCATGCAAATACCCCGGCAGCGGTAAAAATGAACGAAATTAATCCTAAATGTGAAAATACACCGGCTATTAACCAATCAAAATCCAGGATTCTTGTATAAGGTGTAATTATTATGTTACACCCATCAATCAAAATAAAATATAAAAATTATTGAAATTATAAAAGAATACTTTGAACATGAAATTTCGTGTGTGTTTTTAACAAGACTGAAAGTCAAAATTATCATGAATCCATTTAATTGTCAATTCAAACTCTTAATTGACCATCTGTCTTCTATCTACTCATCTTTGGGACGACATCATTCACAATTTAAGTGTCTACGCATAGTGGCGAAACAATTGTCACACACGTATGGACATATGGATGGCGAAACAATTCTCACAGACGGATATGTAGCGAGGCAATCTTCACATACATTAAATCGCAGGTGGTGGTCGTTGGCGAATATGTTGTATTGCTCTAGCTGACAAATCTTTCTCCTGTACTCAAATAGAATTTTGAGCAAGTTCCCCCTTTATTTGAACTAAATATAAAACATTGGGACCTACAATTTTTTTCGCTAAAATTCGTTTTATCTTGTGATGATGGTTTTCGTCTGATGAAAGGGATGATGTCCCTAGAACGGAATCTGGACTCAGATAGTGTCTGAATTGAATAGGACCCTGGATATTTCGTCGAGATCTGCGCAAAGGCACTGTTGGTTGATCAGACTCGGCAGAAGTTGGGAAATTCTTTGTTGTACTTTGATTAACAAACAAACAAACAAACAAATAGTTTATTGTCACTCACGACGCCCACAGAGGAGCTGTATAATCAATGCAAATTTAGATACAATGATTAGATTATTTACATGATTTCAATATTAGTAATAATATACATGTACACAAGTTATATTTATATATATATGAGGAACAGGCTATTGGTGTATGAATACAACAATCACAAGGATGACAGGTTAATAATCCAAGAGGCAGAGCATCTCATGTCACAAAACACATTTACATATTATATGAAAACAAATAAATAGTCATTATGACAAACAAATAAAAAAAATCCTGAAACATGATACATAAATATATATATTTTCTAATTACTACAAGTGTGGACACAGAAATGTGCTGTCCAAAAGGCAAGTGTGGTTGTCAACATTTCATATTATTAACTTAGAAAAAAAAGAAAAAATCATGGACACAGGGATCCTGGATTTTTTTTTAATAACAAACTAATCCTGGATTATTATTTTTGCTTAAAAGTCCGGTCATGTGTTTTTATTTCAAATTTTCATCATAATCCCCCTCCCAAGGGATATACATTAATAATAAATTAATTAATAATAAATTCAGATTTTCTATTTCAAATAAATCTCATTTACAAAACCACTATTAGCAAACTAAATAATATTCTAATATGACGTCTCTAATACGGTACACATGTTAATACTCAACAACTCTATATTTAGCGCAAGTGCAGTACACAACAAATCTAGACTGACAATTTCCTCTATTGGATATACCTTTAGCCGAGGTACGAGCCAGGGGACATAACTCGTTAATCTAACAACAAATCTGGCTGTTCCGATGTGACTCCCGCTGTGAAATTACCGTGACGACCGAGTGTAAACAAACAAAACACCGGCATATAACGTATTTTTAAAATCCTTAAAATAAAAATTTCCCCTCAGTTATAAATAAATATTCTGTAACTAAGTATTTTTTTTTCATTTGTTTTGAAAATTTACATTTCACATTCCATTGATATGTGTCGGCCATGAATAACTGGAAAATGCACTAACCATAATGTTTTCCTACGTATACATTGATAACTGGACGGTTATGTAATTAAGTTACTGATATTTTCTAATTTGATGGCATTTTGAATTTTGCTACTCTAACAAGTAAAATGCTCACAAAATCGTAAAATAAATCAGTAACCAGCTTGTGTCAATCAGCGTCCCTTGTAGTCCGAGATTCCTCTGTCGTCCGACGACATTATATATTTTTGCTAGAGCCGTCGAACGTCAGAGCGCAATATATACGGAAAACAGCGGATTTGCTTCTCCAACTCTGGGTCAGCACATTTCCACGTTTCGTGGCTATCGGATTTTATTTTCTATCAGAAACCCTTATATAAATCGCTTCACCAATCATTTTTCTAAATTCTATTCATTCATAACCATCTTACCCTCAGAAAGTGGTCCATTACAGCACGATTTTGCCTTAGATCCTATGATTTCGACATTTGTCTTCCATTTTTCAAACATTTGTCACGTGACTACGAGAAAACTACGATTACCGCGATGTATCATGGGAGATGATTTGCATATAAACAAACAAACAAATATTTTTATTGCCAATCATAGGCGCCTGTTAAGGCAGAACAATTAACATAAAATTTAATACAGTTGATTATATTGATTGGTAATGATTTTAACAGCAAATTTAGTGAATTACAGATAACCATAAGAAAAAAAATGTAGTACCTTGTCCAAAAACAAAAAGGGGCAACGTAACACATGCTCTTTCCGAAGCCCGTTGGTAACACTCTGCCATTGAATCTTTTCTTTCCAACACATTCTGTATTATTTCCTTCTGCTCTGCTTTGATCTGTAGATGGACTGTTTGTCCTGCAGAATACGCTTAAATGTATCGTCTTCCATGTGATTTGAATGTTGTTTACGTATGCAAATAATGCTCCAAATAATTTGGCACGCTGCATTAATTAGCTCCCATCATGCAATGCGTTGCTGTCATCATTCAGTTAGTATCGCGAGATCACGTGTGTAGATTCGAAAATGGAAGTCAAATGGCGGAATAATAGGATCTAAGGCAAAATCGTGCTGTAATGGAGTGTAACACCACTTTCTGAGGGTAAGATGGTTATGAATGAATAGATAAATGATTGGTGAAGCGATTTATATAAGGTTTTCTGATAGTTAATACAATCCGATAGACACGAAACGTGGAAATGTGCCGACCCAGAGCTGGTGAGGCAAATCAGCTGTGTTCCGTATATATTGCGCTCTGACGTTCGACGGCTCTAGCAAAAATATATAATGTCGTCTGACTACGTCCCTTGTAAACAACTTCACATGATGACGATATATTACAAAAGTCAAAGTCGATAGATGGTTGTCTTAAGTATTTATTCCGGAATTTTTTTTTATATCAACAATACAAGCTTTTTTTTCCATTGGCATTTATTTTTTTTATTTCATATCTAAAAATAATTGTCGATTATTAACAACTGTTCAAGTGTTCGATATTATGTTTGACAACTCCGCTCCGCCATCTTGTTAGCGCACGAAAAAAGTCGAAATGATGAACGAATGAACTCCGACTTTTTTTTAAATATTTTTACGCAGGAATTGTTCAATCGAATCTATGTTGGAAAATACACAATAAATATGTTTTTTATGTTAACATCCATATCTTTGTTTTAAAATATCTTGTTCAAATACAAATAATTCAAAATCAATTCAAAATTTCCGAAGGAGATAAATGGAACAGCCACCAAATGTCGTGTGTATACAGTTCACGAATGGTTAAAAATTACCGTATTTGTCCTATTAGAATCGAAATAATTCATGGCAGGCATAGAGTTGTGCAAATTTACACATGGACTGGGCCTTTATATTCTTAGATTTTACCCCTCGCTATCGCTCAGGGTAAAATTCGAATATAAAGGCCCAGCCCATGTGTAAATTTGCACAACTCTATGCCTGCCATGAATTATTTCTTAAACATATATACAATCAAACATAAAAACAAGAGCTAACTAACTAACCCAGACTACACGTGCTTATCTCTAATTATCATCATGAATATGCATCATTTCTCTACGCAGTAAGGATGCGTGTCATAAATCATGCAAACCATATGGTTCCATCAAATAATCACATGCCAATCTACAGCTGCTCTGAATCCACCAACCAGTATCAGAATCATGATTATAACACTCACCATATCTGAGCTGTCCAGATGCAACATTGGCTTTGTAGACTACTACAGGACTGTCTGGGATTGAGTCTATTGAAGAGTTTCTTATTTGTGGGCTTGTTGATGTAGCATTGCTGGCAGCTATAATAAAAGTATAACACGGCTGGTAATCGGCACAAGCAGAACAGTTGGTTCTGCAAAGAAATTCGTGAGGATAACTTCCGGTTTTGGTGGAGGAGAGTTCACGAAGACGCTTCGCAAGGTATGTACATGTCAAAAATTGAAATTTTCTTTTTTACTGCTCGAATATTGCAAAATCAGAGAATGCTATGCTGTGGCGAATGCTTTCACGATTAGAAACATGTATAGTTTATTCTTGTATATGAAATGTAACTCTCGCAAAATCAATCGTCCCACGAAAAACATGACGAAAATTGTCAACACTCTTACATTTCTAAGTTGTTCTTGACAAAGATGCAAGTTAAATTTTCAATATTTTTTCATCATGGGAGTCTAAATGTAATTGGGGATAAATTCCGATTCGTCAGAAGTAAATTGAAGTCTAGATAAATCTACAAACTGTCCATTTTCTCGTTTTCCTGCTTGAGGAGATCGGTTCTGATAGAGCACATTGCGAATGCATGAGGAGATTTGCTAGTTTTGGTACGACACATGTATAGTAGTGGTTACAAGATGTAAAGCGCTTTACCTATTTTAAGGATATGTCCACAGTTTAATTTATTCATGACTACTAGCTCTAAGTGAACGTTTATTTACGTTAGACTTATGTATGTGCTGAAATCATGTAATATTATAACTTGTGTAGATCTGCGGTGAAGTTTCCGTCATCTTTAGTAAAAAGGTTGCGCCGAATAGATGTGGAAACCCGTTTGAAAGGATATAAATATTTTGAAATTGAAAGAGATTTTTTTAATAAACTTGGTGTCCTGATTGATGGGGTTTTTAAATTTGGTATACTGCTACTTGTTTTTGTTCGTTTCCTTGGCGGTGATACAGGCAATCTATATCGAAATGGTTTTTTGTAGAGTCAATGTCAGTCCCCCTTTCCTCTTTCCCTTGAATCCTGGCATCTCCTGAAAGTGGACAGAGAATAGTTTATTTTGATTAGAGAGTATTTATCAGTTTTGTGCTTAAAAGTGTCAATTTATCAATTTTGCAGAAAACAATGATCAAAACTAGCAAATCTCCTCATGCATTCGCAATGTGCTCTATCAGAACCGATCTCCTCAAGCAGGAAAACGAGAAAATTGACAGTTTGTAGATTTATCTAGACTTCAATTTACTTCTGACGAATCGGAATTTATCCCCGATTACATTTAGACTCCCATGATGAAAAAATATTGAAAATTTAACTTGCATCTTTGTCAAGAACAACTTAGAAATGTAAGAGTGTCACAATTTTCGTCATATTTTTCGTGGGACGATTGATTTTGCGAGTTACCCTTCATATACAAGAATAAACTATACATGTTTCTAATCGTGAAAGCATTCGCCACAGCATAGCATTCTCTGATTTTGCAATATTCGAGCAGTAAAAAAGAAAATTTCAATTTTTGACATGTACATACCTTGCGAAGCGTCTTCGTGAACTCTCCTCCACCAAAACCGGAAGTTATCCTCACGAATTTCTTTGCAGAACCAACTGTTCTGCTTGTGCCGATTACCAGCCGTGATAATAGATACAAGGTCACAGTATGGGTACCTGTGCGGCGCAACTGACGTGTTTAAGTAAAGTGTGTGGGCATATGTTACCGTTTCCGATCATTGACTGTCAAAACCGGAAGGGTTCAATATAAGTTTTTATGTTTATATGTGGTAGTAAACATTGCTAATGAAGACAAAAAATTACAGACACCCGCTGATATAATACCTTTATACGCCAGGAAAATTTAAAACATGTCTGTTGAACGGAAATATCCTTTTAAGCTCACCTGGCCTTTAGGCCATGTGAGCTATTGTCATCACTTTTCGTCCGTCGTCTGTCGTCCGTCCGTCAACATTTTACATTTTAATCTTCTCCTCAGAAACCACTGGGCCAATTGCAACCAAACTTTGGTGGAATGGTCCTTGGATGCCCCCTTCCAAAACTGTGTCCGATGATCCCGACTTCCAACCAAGATGGCCGCCAAGCTAAAAATAGAAAAAAGGGGGGATGAAATTTTAATTGTCCATTGTTGCTTTAGTGTAAGTCAAAATGAGCTCAAATTTTAACTGCAGCTACATGGCAAGGAGTAGTTTAACATATATTCCGGGTTTTTCTGTGAATTTGTTCTTTCAGCTGATATATACCGATTATGCAAATTAGGCATATTTTAATAAAAGATCACATTTAAATCTTCTCCTCTGAAACCGCTGAACCAAATTAAACCAAACCTGGCAGGGATGGTCCCTAGGTGGGTCCCTTTCAAAATTGTGTCCGTCAGCGCCGTTCTGTATCTAAGATGGCCGCCATTACTAAAAATAAAAAAAAAATCAAATGGCCAAAATTGCTCTATTTTAAGCCAGAATGTGCCCAAATTTGAACTGTATAAGCATAATTATGAGCTTTTTAACATATATTACAGTATTTTTTATGAACTTTGAACTTTTGCCGATTTTGACCGATTATGCAAATTAGAAAAAGGGGGGATGAAATTAAAAAAAAAATCTTCTGTGAAACTACTGAGCCAATCTCAACCAAACTTTGCTGAAATGATTCTTGGGTGGTCCTCTTCCAAAATTGTGTCCGGCATTTCAGAACTCCGACCAAGATGGCCACCACAGCCAAACTTAATTTAACATAGGACCCTATGGGAAATTCCCATAACAATCTTCTTGTCTGAAACCATTTGCTCAATAAGAACAAAATTTTGATTAAATAGTCATTGGATGGTTCTCTTCCAAAAATGTATCCGGCGGTTCGGCCTTTCGACCAAGATGGCCCCCACAGCCGAACTTAGCTTAACATAGGACCCTATGGGAAATTCACATAAAAATCTTCTCCTCAGAAACCACTGGGCCAATTGCAACAAAACTTTGGTGGAATGATCCTTGGATGACCCCCTTCCAAAATTATGTCCGGTGATCCCGACTTCCAACCAAGATGGCCACCAAGCTAAAAATAGAAAAAAGGGGGATGAAATTTTAAAAGAATCTTCTCCTCTGAAACTACTGAGCCAATCTCAACCAAACTTTGCTAAAATGATCCTTGGGTGGTCCCCTTCCAAAATTGTGTCTGGCATTTCATACCTCCGACCAAGATGACTGCCACAGCCGAACTTAATTTAACATAGAACCCTATGGGAAATTCCCATAAAAATCTTCTTGTCTGAAACCATTTGCT
Source organism: Bathymodiolus brooksi (assembly GCA_963680875.1). Taxonomy (NCBI): domain Eukaryota; kingdom Metazoa; phylum Mollusca; class Bivalvia; order Mytilida; family Modiolidae; genus Bathymodiolus; species Bathymodiolus brooksi. The sequence continues at coordinate 31,604,674 of OY804581.1, read as the reverse complement.
CAATAAGAACTAAATGTTGATGAAATAGTCATTGGATGGTTTTCTTCCAAAAATATGTCAGGCGGTTCGGCCCTTCGACCAAGATAGCCCCCACAGCCGAACTTAGCTTAACATAGGACCCTATGGGAAATTCACATAAAAATCTTCTCTTCAGAAACCACTGGGCCAATTGCAACCAAACTTTGGTAGAATAGTCTTTGGATGGCCCCCTTCCAAAATTGTGTCCGGTGATCCCGACTTCCAACCAAGATTACCACCAAGCTAAAAATAGAAAAAAGGGGGGATGAAATTTAAAATAAATCTTCTCCTCTGTAACTACTGAGCCAATCTCAACCAAACTTTGCTGAAATGATCCTTGGGTGGTCCCCTTCCAAAATTATGTCTGGCATTTCAGACCTCCGACCGAGATGGCCGCCACAGCCGAACTTAATTTAACATAGGACCCTATGGGAAATTCCCATAAAAATCTTCTTGTTTGAAACCATTTGCTCAATAAGAACTAAATGTTGATGAAATAGTCATTGGATGGTTCTCTTCCAAAACTATGTCAGGCGGTTCGGCCCTTCGACCAAGATGGCCCCCACAGCCGAACTTAGTTTAACATAGGAATCTATGGGAAATTCACATAAAAATCTTCTTGTCTGGAACCACTTGCTCAATTGGAACCAAACTTTGATAAAATAGTCATTGAATGGTCCTTTTCCGAAATTGCGTCTGGTGATCTCACCCTCTGACCAAGATGGCTGCGCAGCTGTACTTAGTTTAACATAGGACCCTATGGGAAATTCACATAAAAACCATCTTGTCTGGAACCAGTAGCTCAATTAGAACCAAATTTTGATGGAATAGTCATTGGATGGTCCTCTTCCAAAATTGTGTCCGGCAGTTGCGCTCTCCCACCAAGATGGAGGCCACAGTGCAGTTGCGTTGTTATTGAAAGCAGCTTTGATCCAGGTGAGCGATTACAGGCTCCTGGGAGCCTCTGGTTTTACACTTAAACTTGATTTTGATGTTACGTAAACATTGACATCATTGTTTTCTCGATGAATTCAGCAAGGACGACCCTGATTTGTTCAAAGAAGCTTCTTCGTACAACCAATTATCACCACACAAAGTCATGTCTCGTTCCAATTTACATTTTTTGTATAATTATAATCTTGTCATTTACAATGACTATGGGCATTTTAATGTTACACTGTGGGCTAGGAATACGTAATACGAACACATTTTACACATTTAGATGCCCACAGTCATTGTAAATGATAAAATTATATTTATACAAAAAATGTAAATTGGAACGAGATAATTGGTTGTACGAAGAAGCTTCTTTGAAAAAATCAGGGTCGTCCTTGCTGAATTCAGCAAGAAAACAATGATGTCAATGTTTACGCAACATCAAAATCAAGTTTAAGTGTAAAAAAAGGATATTTCCGTTCAACAGATATGTTTTAAATTTTCCTGGCGTATAAAGGTATTATATCAGCGGGTGTCTGTAATTTTTTGTCTTCATTAGCAATGTTTACTACCACATATAAACCACAGGGCCTTGTCACTATCCAGGTAAATATACTATCAATGTATAAACATATACAAGGGCGGACATCTTTTTTTACCCCCGCTCGCTTCAAGTCGTGTTTGTTTTTTAAATTCCTTCTAATATATTCAAAACCCTGTTTGGTTCAACTCTCAAGACCTTATTCTTTTAAAAAAATATCATGACCTCCCCTCGACTACCTCTTGTGAAGGCGCAGCGGTCGTTTTTGTCAGGAATTCGCCTGAGTAGAGAACAACATGGACCCAAAGTGAAAGTAACAGCGCCACCTAAATAAATGAGTGAAAAATATTGAGACGAAGTGGGGAAGGGGTAAAGGGCATATGTTTACCTTGAAGTAAGGAAGAGGAGGGGGTATATATTTTTTGAATGAAACAAGTGCCTGTGTTGACAACCGCAAAAAGAAAGAAAACAAATTTAATTTTAAAGAAGTAATTGTCTGCATTGAAGTCTTTGATACAAATAAAATAATTTAATTGATATCTGTCTTTAACAGAAAATGTTAAGATTTTTTAAAGTTGAGGATCGAACGTTAAAACGGCACTAATCGATTGGAGTTTTTGTTGTGTACATTGACACCGGAAGTTCAATGCCGATTAGTCCATCGAAATCACGTGATCTGGCGGACGAAAATAACAAAATTTTGACGGAATTGAAATGATTCGAAACAACCGTATTAATCTTCTTGTATTATTCAATTTACCTGTACTGTATTGACAAGAGTAATAATATTTCTTAAAATGTTTTCGAAAATGTTGAAAACTTTTCTTATAATAAACGTTATTTCTCATTTTCCCTTTTTCGTTTCTTGAAAGTCAGAAGTATCAAGTGTACTTTCTGATACGTCATCATAAGTTGTGTTTATAAGTTAATCAAAGTGTAGTCGGAATGCATATATTCCTACGCATATAAGGTACCACAAAACTTGCAAATATCACACCGGATCGTTTTTTAGATTCCACTTTGAAAGGGATTCTCTTGTTCGTTTGTGTGTTTGTTCGGCCGTCAATTTTCAGATGATAAATAAAATACCACCGAAAAACAACAAAATATATTTGTCCAAAAAAAAAAAAAAATGGGATTCGATTTGTCATTGGGCGAGTTGAACAACACATTTGGTAAATCTGATGGCATTTTTTTTTAGCAATTATTCATCAAAATTCGACTGATAATTTCATCAATGCACTACCTAGAAACTTCAATGTGTGACGGGAACGCTAAACTCCAGAGTTACTATCTATTGATAATTTGATAAAGTACAATTTTGACAATAGTGTGCATTTGATTAAACGGGTTCTGTCAAATGTATTATGAAGCGTAGATTATATAAGAGCTGATTTCAATCATATTGCATGGCCACAAGATCAATAGTACAAACTACAAATTTAACAAATATAAAGAACACAAATTCTGACAACTACGGGGTGAGTTAGAGTGATACCGGATCAGATGCATCTCGGGTTGTCCTGTCAATGGTTCATGTGAATCGAAAACGAGTATTACATTTGAAACATATCTTCAATTAAGAATTGAATGCATTCTTTTGAAGTTTCATTGGGGTATGAAAGCGTTGACTGAAGTACATTTTCAATGAAGCGCGAATGTAGTTCGATCAACGCTTTCATGCCCCAATGAAACTTCAAAAGAATGCATTCAATTCTTATAATTATATTTAAATCACACCAAAATTTAATATAGTTGAATTTTTCGTTGTGTATTTTATTTGTGTTAGATTATTTGCTGTTGGAAATTACTACGCCATTGATTGTTTACATCTGACGTCGTCATGGAGGCACGTGCAAGTTCGGATTTGAGTTTCATTTGGATATGAAACATAACTTTTATAATCATGTGACCACTTCATAACCAATCATATTGTAACATTTCAATGAAAAACTGAAGTAATGTAATTATTGAATCATAAAGAGACCATTACAAAAATTATCATAGTCCAAACATTTAAATAAAACTTTTGAACATTGAAATTGGATCAGGTCATGATATCGACCATATAATTTATGAAGCGCTTGTTGTCGCTCTTCGCCCTACTTTTACAATTTCGAGACCAGGATATGGCAATCCTCTCGGTTAGAAAATATTTTGAAAATGAGGCTTTAGAATGTATGACATGGCAATGATGAAATGTTTTATTTTACAACCCCCACCGCCCAAATTCCATATTTCATTAAAAATTGATGATAAGGATTTTTAGATCACTACCTCGATACCCTTTTTCATTCATATTTGCCTTAGCCTATCTTCAATCTGTCTACAACACTCAGAAACCAATACAAATATGCATAATGAAGGGGCATAACCCGGAAACGAAAAAGCGTCGAAGTTCGAACTTGGCATGTGTTTTACACGTCTGACTTGATCAAGTTTTTTTAATCGGGTCAATGATATATAAAGAAAATGAGTTAATACTTCTAAATCAATGAACAAAATATGTAAAGGGCATAACTCGAAAACGACCAAATGGCGATAACTACCTGTTACTCAATCATACTCATATGTCTGTGAATGTTTAAAACAAATGTCCGACATATCTCAAATTTGAACCAGACCTATATTTTACCCATCTAAGACTTGTTTTATAATTTCAAGTCTATCAGAAACCTAAAATGTGAAATAATTTTCGGAAATAAAAATTTCACAACAGTATCATCAGTACATATACTTAAATATTTCAATAGACTAAAACAACTTCCCTCTGATAGGTTGCTTGGAGAGGTCTATGAGGTAGATAAATCTCTATTTATTGATGGACACAGATCTTGGTAAAAATTTATTCACAACTCTCTACAAAATTTGAATTTAACTACTTTAGATTTTGACATTAATCAAATAAATCAGTTGTTAACTGACCAACATTCTAAGGTCACTTTAAATAAACTACAACATTTATCTACTCAAGAACATGATAATACACTATTTTTCTTTGCAAATATCTATCCAAAAGATTTTATTTTACAAGATTATCTTTCATTAAAACTTCCAGTAAATATTACTAGAGAACTAACCAAATTAAGATTAAGTTCTCATAGCCTTTTAATTGAAAAAGGTAGATATTTTAGACCGAAAATAAAAGAGAAAATAGATTATGCTCTCAATGCAATCCAATAGAAGATGAACAACACTTTCTTATTCATTGCACTAAATTTGTTAATGTTAGAAAACTTTTATTAAAAAAATTGAACATTAAACTGCAAGATCTGTGTCCAAGTGAATATATGAAAACAATAACTAGATTGTTAAATCCAAATAGTATTGATGACACTATGAATATATGTCACTATATCAAAGATTGTATGAATATCAGATAAGTTTATTTTTCTTTAATATGATATTTTGTCATTTAAAAATGTAATGTATTCTAATTATATATGTTTACTGATTTAATATCATGTTAATGTGGGGAGGACATCAATGTTTGATTGATTTTTCTTATTAATAAAAACTTGAAACTTGATATATTTTTAAACCCAAAGCGGAGCATTTTTTTAAAGTGTTATCTCCCTTTACACAGCATATTAAATTACGTCATCGATAAATGTGATGTAGGAGTACCAAAGGTACACAATGACTACTACACATTCGGCAACTGCTCGTATTCAGGCAAAGCAACAAACATTAGAAGATGCTTATTCACCCCCTGCTAACTTTTTAGAGATAGATATAGCCGATCCACAGACACATGGAGTCGGTAAAAAACGTTACACAGACTACGAAGTCAGAATGACGGTAAATTATCACTAGGAAGCTGTTTATTTTGGGGAATTTTATTATTTGTTTCAATTTAATCACTGTAATAAGAAGTGTTTTCTGTTTTATTTTTTGTCATGTGATTTCCCAAATCTACCGTCCTTGAAGAATATTTAAGAATTTTATTTTTCTGATCTGACCATTGTCAATCGATCCCTCAATAATTGCCATTCGCCCATTGGCATCAATAAATACATGTTTTTAGGATTAGGATGGAAAGGGTACAGCTGCGATAACTTTTCGATGTACTGGGGTAGCATATTGAATCTAGAAAACAGCTCAAACAATCATTGAAGACAACTTGACCATCATGATATGATTGTCAATTAAATAATTTTAAGACTGTTTTTATTCCCATTGAACAGGGATGTTACAGTCATAATCCAACAGATATTATCTTCTTCTTCATCCTATAGAGTGTACTCAAGGCTGAGTGTAATTACTCCATGCATGTCCGAATTGCACAGTTAAAACTGAAATCGTATTTACAGTTAAAAACGGTGGAGCACTATTTACATCTGGGATTGCACGGAAAGGGTAATGAACCCTAGCCCTGCCTGGTACTGGCCTGACATACAGCCGGTGGTATGCTGTTCCAGGTGATGATGGTACAAGAAGAATGAAAAGTGATATACATCTGCTCGTGTATATATAGTCCTGAAGGCTGCAATTCCTCAACAATCAGATGGTATAAGTAGATGTTCTGCAGGTTATATTATATAAACTAAATCATGTATAATCTTATTCATCAGAACAGTTTTTGCTTTTGTGCATCTCTGTTCAAGGGATTCCCATTTTAAGTTGGAGATCATAGATGTTACTGCTCCTGGTTCTCGGTCTTGAAAGTTGTTAGATACAAATCGTGCAGCTCTTCGCTGTACAGAGTCTAGTTAGGATATCTGGCTTTTGTTGTATGGGTCCCATACAGCACTTGCATATTAAATGGATGGTCTCACTAGTGTTGTGTGTGCAGCTGCTTTTACTTCTTTCAGATATGCATGTATATTACGCCTGAGGAAGCCGATGGTACGATTGACTTTGGCTGTGATATTACTGATATGATTTGCCTAGCTCAGGTCATTGCTAATGGTGGCACCTAGATATACATAAAATTACAAGTGAAGTGAAATAAATGACATCAGAAAATAAAATCTGACTAATTTGGATAGCCTAAGCTTTTACAGAGAAAGTCTATTAACAAGCAATGATAATGTATAATTTCAGACTAATTTACCAGTGTTTAAAGTAAAAGAATCTGGTGTGCGAAGGAGATACAGTGATTTTGAATGGTTAAGAAATGAATTAGAAAGAGATAGTAAGGTAAGACAATTGTGTAATTATCTTCTTCAGCTTCTTGAAAAATTGAGGAGAATATTTTTTTGTTTATTTATTTTTTTCCCAGTAGTCAGGATTTTACAGTTCCAATGCCTCACGCCACCTGACTAGGGTGTGACGTTAATTTGACTACATGCCCCAAAAAAAATAGTATCTTCCACTCTACTGAGTTTGGAATAAAATATCGAACATCAAACCCTGTATGAATCAAATTTCAGGAACATGAAAATTCCTATAATTAAGTTTATTTGTTAATTACTTCTTTACAGATCGTTGTACCACCACTTCCTGGTAAGGCATTAAAACGACAGTTGCCATTTAGAGGGGACGATGGAATCTTTGAAGATGAATTTATTGAAGAAAGAAGGAAAGGACTCGAACAATTTATAAACAAGTAAGTTCCCACTTACAAGTGAAATTTACTCGGAGCTGCAAAACTTTAAAATTTACTCTTGTAAAATAAATTAATTCCTCTGCCTTTAAGCAAATGATGAGTGCAAATTAAGGATATTTCTGCCATGTGATTTTTATTTAACATCACTTTTGAGAATCTGTAAAGAAAATGGACATCATTAAATACAATATTTACACAAAGGATTCTCTGTATCCTAATTATACTACTGTCACCTCTTGGAGAAGATGTTTCCAAGTTGTGAAACTTGTGTCCTATCCAATTGTTTATTATTGAACAATAGAATATGTTTAAAGTACTGTCACCTCCGCCATACCATTGGTTGATGAGATATCTCTCATGATGGATAAGCCATGCCTTCATAATCTGTCTTTGTTGACCAACATCACAGGCAAACGACAAAGTAATTCAGTCAAATGGCATTAATTTGTAGTCCCTCGATAAATTGGAGGAGACTAATTTTTTTTTTGGAGAAAAAACAGATATTATATTCATCACGTGATATAGCTCAATTATTGCTAAATTGGCACTAAACAATAATCGTTCACTCACTGTAAAGAAAAATATGTTGAATGTATGGTACATGACATCAACGGTGAACCAGAAACAATCTACTAGTCAACATTACTGGACACTAATGAAATGTGCATTTTTGTTTAAATATCAGGTTTCAATTCTTTTCAAAATAAATAAATACCCTGAATTCATTTTTAGCTCACCTGGCCAAATGCCATCACTTTGCATCCGTCGTATGTCGTAAACTTTCACATATAAATCTTCTCATCTGAAACCGCTGAACCAAATTAAACCTAACCTGGCAGGAATGGTCCCTGGGTGGGTCCCTTTCAAAATTGTGTCCGACAGCTCCGTCCTCCATTCAAGATGGCTGCTGTTACTAAAAATAGAAATTTCTTCAATTGTCCATTGCTGCTTTAGTTTAAGTCAAAATGAACTCAAATTTTTACTGCAGCTACATAGCAAGGAGTAGTTTAACATATATTCCGTGTTTTTCTGTGAAATGTTTCTTTCAACCAATTTTTACTGATTATGCAAATTAGGCATATTTTGATAAAAGATCACATTTAAATCTTCTCCTCTGAAACTGCTGAACCAAATTAAACTAAATTTGGCTGGGGTAGTCCTTGGGTAGTCCCCAGAGTTCTTGAAAAGATTTTGATCTTGTCAGACATTCGGACTGACAAGAGGGCAAGTTTTGTCAGTCCGAACAAATATTTGTCAGTCCGAATAATTTTTGCTATTTTTATTAATATAAATCATTTTTATATATTAATTGAATCTAGACAATGAACAGTTCATTAATGATAACAAAACTCATTTAACTATACTGTCACATATTCTATCTCATACTCTATCAGACATGGGGTAATCGTAGTCGGTTGTAATCGATTACATTTTTCATGTAATCAAATGTAATCTGTAATTGGACATTTTTTAGATTACATGTAATCGTAATGTAATCGATTACATTAATTTTGACCCTGTAATCATGGTTACTTTCTGATTACATTTAGATTACTTTTCATCATTTTGACTTATTTTGCCTTAACTGAAACATATATCTCCATAGATATTTAATGTGTGATTTATGTAAATGAATTTTCTTCATGAAATTTATTAAACAAATAATGTAGATATTATTATATGCTTAATTGCAATCAAAACTATTGCAGCTACAAACTATATTAAGTATAAATTATGACTTCAAAGACTTGATCTCCAAACAAATAATATCTCAATTTCAATTTCTTTAGGGTTTCAAAAATTCAATGAAAGCAATTTGTCGGCTTCATGAGATACCTATGTTTGGGTTTATATAAAATATTTCTTTATCTTATGCATATCATGAGGACATGGTGATAGTCTTTCATAGAAGCAATTTCACATATGAAATCTTGAAAGTTGTGTCAGATAATTTTAAATTTTAGAGCTTGTTGTGTTTTACAACAAGCTCTAAAATTTAAAATTATCTGACACAACTTTCAAGATTTCATATGTGAAATTGCTTCTATGAAAGACTATCACCATGTCCTCATGATATGCATAAGATAAAGAAATATTTTATATAAACCCAAACATAGGTATCTCATGAAGATTTCTTATACAAGTTTAAAAAGAGATTTAAATTTCAATAAAGATATTATATAAAAAGCAAAATGTAAATTATGATTTTCAGAAACATTTATTTATGATGCTCGTACATACATGTATATTACAAATTAACTGATAAATAGCAAGTTATAATATTTGTAAAAATTTTGATTTTTTTTTTAAAGAATATTCTAATGGGGCTTATATCTGATATTCAGATATATATGTGATATTTCTGCTTTTTATTTTGGTGCTGATTTTCCTTTTAATATTGGATTATATGATAATTTTTTCATTACTTGTGGGTTACTATGCAACTTGTAATGGATATTTTATTAAACCTATTTACATAAATTAAGGATTTAGTTTTCATATTTAGACTGAGAATTTATGTACATTTTTAAGCAAGTTTTTAGAATCAGAATGATTTTTGTTTTTTTATCTTCTGAATTATATATCAAGGACAAACATTCAAATGGTGTGAAATTTAGTAATGGTGATTGTTACATAATTTGGTGTCATAAATAATACATTAATTACAAATTTTATCAGGTAATTAACTGCTAGTTTATTATCCCCAATAGACTTTCACAGGATGTTTGAAATTATTTGATATATATTATTAAAATGTGCAAATGTATGTTATAATATTTACTTATAGTATAAGATGGAATCAATATTGGTCATATAAAGTACATTTTTTGTAATAAGAGAAGTCATATTTTATGAAAAATAGGAAAATGAGAATTGCTGTTTATAATTTACAATGTACTGTTTGTTATTGCATGTAATGATCACATTACAACTGCATGAGATATTGGACAGATGCACACGAGACAAAATAACATAAAACACTAATGTGTTGGTTGTCATGACATTAAATGTAATCAGTAATGTAATCGATTACATTTACAAAGTGATTGTAATTTAATCGATTACATTTGAAAATTGATGTAATCGTAATGTAATGTAATCATGAAAATTGCAAAGTAATTGTAATGTAATCGATTACATTTGAAAGTAATTGACCCCAAGTCTGTACTCTATTATTCTGTTGAAGGTTTCCTCCTCACTCATCTCACACTCAGAGCTACTCATCTCACTTTCTTTGTCTTTCACTTTCACTATCTTCCTCATCTGTTTGCTCTACAACATTCACTGGTTCTGTCTGTTCTTCCTGCTCATTCTCTTTATCCTCATTCTCATCAACAACTGTAACCTCAGTTTCTGTTTCTCTCAGACTCTCACAAAATCTCTTTTTCATGCACATTTATAAATTTTATCTCAAGATCCTTTCTGTATGTTCTTTTAGAATTCTAGACACTTAGGCACCGGGACAAATCGGCACCAGGACACTTCGGCACCTGTGTTAGACATTTCGGTACCAAGACAAATCTGCACTTTTTTAATCATGTCTGTTCCGGAAAAGATCCCGATCATGCGGACGATACTGTTACACTGTATACAACTGTCGTCTGACATTGTGAAATTGAAAGAAGTTTTTCTGCCCCATCCATTTATTAGCTCACCTGACCCAAAGGGTCATGTGAGCTATTGCCATCACTTGGCGTCCGTCATCCGTCTGTAAACTTTTTAAAAAATCTTCTCCTCTGAAACCACTGGGCCAATTTAAACCAAACTTGGCCTGAATCATCCTTAGGGGGTTCCCTTTAAAAGTTATGTCCGATGACCCTGCCGACCAACCATCATGGCCGCCATGTCTATAAATAGAACATAGGGGTAAAATTGCAGCTCTTATATTTCAAAAACTATAAGAGATAAAGGTTAGGTTTAAATTGCAAAAATGTGCAGCATGTCAAGATCTACCTACCCTGCAATTTTGAAGTAAATCCCATTACCCATTTTGGAGTTATTTCCCTTTTTTCATCAAATTTTCAAAATTTTAAAACTTTTCATCCCTTATTTCAAAAACTATAAGAAATAAATGGTAAGTTTAAACTGCAAACATGTTCAACATGTCAAGATCTACCTACCATGCAATTTTGAAGTAAATCTGATTACCCATCTTTGAGTTATTGCCCTTTTTTCATCACATTTTAAAAATTTTAATACTTTTCGTCTTATATTTCAAAAACTATAAGAGATAGATGTTAAGTTTAAACTGCAAACATGTTCAGCCTGTCAAGATCTACCTACACTGCAATTTTTAGCTCACCTGTATGAGCTATTGCCATCACTTGGCGTCCTTCGTCCGTCTGTAAACGTTTTAAAAAATCTTCTCCTCTGAAACCACTGGGCCAATTTAAACCAAACTTGGCCTGAATTATCCTTAGGGGGTTCCCTTTAAAAGTTATGTCCAATGACCCTGCCGACCAACCATCATGGCTGCCATGTCTATAAATAGAACATAGGGGTAAAATCAGCAAAAAAATCAATTAAAAGATCCAGAAAAATCCTTTAGAGTATATTGCAATTAAATTTGATACATATGTAATATTCTTTCAGAACTATGGTTGAGGACCCCATTCCCCATCAAACATGGCCACCATCATTACTATAAATAGAAAATTAGTGAAAAAATTCATTAAAAAATTATTTTAATATCCTGTAAAGAGTCAAATGCAATCAAACCATATGGAAGGAATGCATATGTGGTCTTCTTTCAAAATTTTTATTGAAGACCTCCGGCTGTCATCCAACGTGGCCGTCACTGTTACAAAAAATAGAAAATTATTGTCAAAAAACATATTTAAAATCCGGTAAAAAGCCAGTTGCCACCAAACTTTATGGAAATGATGCATATATGATCCACTCTCAGACTTATGGTTGCTTAGCCTGGTCGCTTATGAAAAATGGCTGCTATCGTTACAAAAAATAGATTTTTTAATTTTTTTTTAATTCTTTAAATATTGTAAAGAGCCAATGTTGCTACCAAACTATAAAGGAACAATGCATATATAATTCTCTTTCAGACCATGAATGATGACCCTGACTGTCATCAAACGTGGCCGTTGCCTCTTCTCAAACTTGAAAATTAGTGAAAAAAATCAGTAAAAAATAGAAAACTATTGAAAAAATTAGATTCTTCTCCTCTGAAACCGTTTGGCAAAATGAACCGAAACTTGGTAGGAAGTATCTATGGAAAGTCCTCTGTTGTGATTGCTCATTTCATCCCGATCCGCTAACAAATATGGCCACCATAGACAATTCTTGTTTCTGATTGGATGATTTCTAAAAAATCTTCTCCTCTGAAACTGCTTTGCCAAATGAACCGAAACTTGGTAGGATGCATCTATGGGAGGTTCTCTATAAAGACTGCTCAGTTCGTCCCGATCCATTAACAAATATGGCTGCCACAGGCAATTCTTGTTTCTAATTGGTCGATTTCTAAAAATCTTCTCTGAAACCGCTTTGCCAAATGAACAGAAACTTGGTAGGAAGCATATATGGAAGGTTCTCTATAAGGATTGCTCATTTTGTCCCAATCATTAACAAACATGGCCACCACAGGCAATTATTGTTTCTGATTGGTCAATTTCTAAAAATCTTCTACTCTGAAACATGATAGGAAGCATCTATGGAAGGTCCTCTATGGGAATTGCTCATTCCGTTTTGATCCGTTAACAAACATGGCCATCATAGGCAATTCTTGTTTCTTATTGGTCGATTTCTGAAACAGCTTTTCCTCTGAAGCCACTTGGCCAAATGATATGAAACTTGATAAGAAGCATCTATGGAAGGTCCTCTATAGAGATTGCTCATTTCGTTTTGATCTATTAACAAACATGGCTGCCACAGGCAATTCTTGTTTTATATTGGTCAATTTCTAAAAATCTTCTTCTCTGAAACTGCTATGCCAAAATGAACAGAAATTTGGTGGGAAGCACCTATGGAAGGTTCTGTATTAAGTTTCCTCAGAATGAAAGGTGAGCGACACAGTCATGTTTCTGGGCTTTTACTCAAAATTTTCTCAATATGGCATGCACACGCTTTAGGAAGTGGTATGGATTCTAAAAACAATAAAAATCCATACACAGTAATTTTCTTTTCATTATATGTTTAAAGATCAAACAATCACCAATGCAAACACAAGCTGTAAACATTTGATCACTGCTTTTGATCTTAATTAAGAGAGTTAATGGCTTCTTTTAAAGAATATTTAAATCAAGTATTTTTTTACTGCATTTCACGTTTGTTTGAAAGAAAATGTGGTGCCGATTTGTCTTGATACCGAACTGTCTTGGTGCCGAACTGTCTTGTTACCGTTCTTTTAAACCCATAAGCGTTTTGTGGGCTGTTGTTTTTTTGGCCACTGCAGTGCCTTTTCTCTCGACTTGAACTTCCACTGCTTCTACATGTGTTTTTGACTTTTCGTGATCAGATATGGTACTGAACTTATAATTCTTAGACCCTGTTAAGAACAAATTCTTCGTACTAGACCCTCTCGTCGTGTTGCAACTATGGAATTTCTTCAAGCCAATGCTCCTGAAAACAACGATCATGTTTATCTTCATATTTTCTTTTGTCCGCCTTGGTGGCAACATTTTCTTGCTTCCGTTTTACCCCAGGTTTAGCGTTTGGGGAGAAAGATATCGGACATCCGGCCATTACTGAATATTTGTCCTTGACCGGACAAGGTAAATTGCGGAATAGAAAAATAATATCGGAAAGGAAACAAACTTTTTACGGAAATTCTTTACCGGTCCGGCGGACCGACAAAGAATCAATTTTTGTCCAACTTAACATATTTTTGTCGGCCCATCACTTTTCAGGAACTCTGAGACTGAGTCCCATTTCAAAATTGTGTCCGACAGCTCCTCCATTCAAGATGGCTGCTGTTACTAAGAATAGAAATTTCTTCAATTGTCCATTGCTGCTTTAGTTTAAGTCAAAATGAGCTCAATATTTTACTGCAGCTACATAGCAAGGAGTAGTTTAACATATATTGCCGGTTTTTCTTTGAAATTTTTCTTTCAGCTGATTTTACCGATTATGCAAATTAGGCATATTTTGATAAAAGATCACATTTAAATCTTCTCTGAAACCGCTGAACCAAATTAAAGCAAATTTGGTTGGGATAGTCCTTGGGTAGTCCCATTTCAAAATTATGTCCGACAGCTCTGCCCTCCATTCAAGATGGCTGCTGTTACTAAGAATAGAAATTTCTTCAATTGTCCATTGCTGCTTTAGTTTAAGTCAAAATGAGCTCAAATTTTTTACTGCAGCTACATAGCGAGGAGTAGTTTAACATATATTCCTGGTTTTTCTGTGAAAATTTTCTTTCAGCCGATTTTTACAGATTATGCAAATTAGGCATATTTTGATAAAAGATCACATTTAAATCTTCTCCTCTGAAACCGCTGAACAAATTTAACCAGATTTGGCTGGGATAGTCCCATTTCAAAATTGTGTCCGACAGCTCCGCTCTACATTCAAGATGGCTACTGTTACTAAAAATAGAAAAATGAGCTCAAATTTTAACTGCAGCTACATGACAATGAGTAGATTAACAAATATTCTGGGTTGTTCTGTGAAATTTTTCTTTCAACCGATTATACAAATTAGACATATTTTGATAAAAGATCACATTTAAATCTTCTCTGAAACTTCTAAGCTAAATTAAAGCAAATTTGGCTGGGATGGTCCTAGGGTGGTTCCCTTTCTATATTGTGTCTGACAGCCCCACCCTCCATTCAAAATGGCTGCTGTTACTAAAAATAGAAATTTCTTTAGTTATCAATTTCTGCTTTATTACACATCAAAATGAATTGAAATTTTAACTGCAGCTACATGGCAATTAGTAGTTTAGCATATATTATGGGTTTTTCTGTGAGATTTTTTCCGTTTAGGAATATTATGAGATAAAAATCACATCAAAATCTGTTGCTCAGAAATTTGAGTTGGAATGATCTTTTGGTGGCCCACTTTCAAAATTATGTGTAACACCCCCATTTTCTATCAACTTTAAATGTCAAATTAAAAACCAGGTGAGCAATTACAGGCTCCTGGGAGCCTCTAGTTATTCGTAGAATATCAGTTTTCATGGTTTTTGTTGGTACTATCAAATCGCAAAATGCAGTGCCTCACGAAAGGCAAGAGATGTTTTAAACGACAAAATTAAAAGTCAGCAAAATTTATCATTTTCCGCCAATCCATGAAAATGAATATCAACGAACATAAATGTGAACCACAGTAGGTACAGAATAGTCACAAATCTAAAAAGTAATAAATTTTAAATACCAATTATGTAATGATCCTTTTAATCAAAATATTAGGAAGTATATTTCCTGGAATGTTAATAATTATGTTTATATTTATTTCAGAGTTGCCGGACATCCATTAGCACAGAATGAAAAATGTCTGCATATGTTTTTGATAGAACCTGTGATTGATAAAAACTATATACCTGGTAAAATTAGAACAACATGAAGTTACCAAAGGGAGGCAATCTATGTTGTGAAACTTCTGTACATTTTTATTCTTTTTTATAGATAGACTTGTGCTGCAGTTGTAACATACATATTTATTATAGGCATTTATTAAATGCATTGATGCATTTATTGTCGGTCACAGTAAAGCAAATATTTATCTGCCATTTCTAGATCAAACACAAGGGTTGGAAATTAAATGTTTTATAATTTAGAATATATTTATATATAATTTGTTATATTGATTTTTATTACTTGAGCACAAAATATTCACAAATATAGAATACCATCCTCACTAGCCAATGGTTACAATCCTCTTCCTTTCCTTTATAATGATTTTGTTATCAGCTAATCAGCACAAGGTATTCAATTCACCTCATGTCATAATATGTACACAGTTAACTGAAAACACTATATATGACCCCAAAAAATATTCCGTGCTATTTTAACAATGAATCCATTATGGCAAAATCTAAACGTGTCCATTTTATTTTTACATTTTTCCTGCAAAACACATGTTTTTGTAACATGCATTCTGATTAGATGTAGCTATTGCTAGCTGCATGTAGTTGTAACTCTCGCTGTGTGACCATGAAAATATGGCTAGTTTGCAGGGTTTTGAGACCATTAGTCACTTTTGTGGAACAGGGGCGAATTGCTCTAAAAAATAATCGTCAAAATTAAAATGTATTCGTCAATTACGAAAATGACGAGTGCTGGCTGAATCACTGGAGTTGGGCCCCAAGGATGGGAGGTGGATCTTAACTTTTGGCTTGTGAAGATGCTAGAAAACTAAAGGAAAAAACTGAATGATTTGTTATAAATGTGCAATTTCCGTTAAATATAATATTTTAAAAATATATAATAAATTTATTTGTATAGTTAAAATTATGATTTTATTTGATTTGTGAAAAAAGGGGATTTATGTCTAAGAAATATTAATCGTGGAAAGAAGTCTTACTCCTTACAAGATTCTGAAAATTTATTTTTATGAACAAAATGTAAGGGAGTTGTGTGTTTTTTAAATGTACAAAAATTATAGGTTAGAATGGAATGAAAATTTACAAAGATTTTATATTTAGGTGCCTGTTTTTTTTACTTTAAGGCTAGTGGTAACATTTTTTTTTCGCTATTATTAACCCAATAACATTCACAAGTAAAGCAAGATAATTATTTTGGTTAACATTTCAGTGATATCGTAAGAAGAATTCATACACTTTCAGTACAAATTGGGTTGTTTTTTTCAACTTTTGTAGTAAAATGGTCAGTTTTATTGTTTTTGTCGATTTGTTTAAAATTTCATTTAATAAAGAAGGAGAAGAAGAAAAAGAAAGACATTATATGGAATCAAAAAAGAATTTTATATTAATTTACAATGACAAAACAATTATTGATATGCCCATTGATATATTACTTAACTTGGAAGAGAGAGAGAGAAATGTAAAGTCCATTCTGTAACGTGGGTTCTGTGGTTATGGTTATGGTGTTTAATGCCACTTTCAACAATATTTCGGTTATATGACAGTCAGTTTTATTGGTGGATGAAACCAGAGTACCCGAAAAAAACCTGTCACAAGTCACTGATAAACTATATCACATAATGTTGTATCAAGGACACCTCGCCATAAGCGGGATTCGAACTCACAACTCTAGTGGTGCTAGACACTGATTCCACATGTAGTTGTAAATCCAACTACCATATGATCACAACCGCCCCTTGGTTACATGGTAACAGCTACGCATACATGTGCTGTTACTTTGAAAATGACTTGTACAGAATGGTTTTACAGAATGAATATATAAAATTTGAAGTCTATGCTATTGTTTAATGTATATAGAGATTATACACAGGACATTCCGTACATGTATTCTTAAAGAATGATCCCACCTTTTAGAATATTTCTGGTAATACAGTGTAGTTAATTCTTGAGCATTGAGTATAACATATATGGCCTATTATTATCTACCTTGTACCTGCATGTTATGTAGAATGTACAATTGGAAACTTGGATATATTACATATGTGACCTATTGTGACTATCCTGTTTAGACACTTTAGTTTTCGTGCTCCCAGATTTTGGCTATCCTGTTTAGACACTTTAGTTTTCGTGCTCCCAGATTTTGGCTATCCTGTTTAGACACTTTAGTTTTCGTGCTCCCAGATTTTGGCTATCCTGTTTAGACACTTTAGTTTTCGTGCTCCCAGATTTTGGCTATCCTGTTTAGACACTTTAGTTTTCGTGCTCCCAGATTTTGGCTATCCTGTTTAGACACTTTAGTTTTCGTGCTCCCAGATTTTGGCTATCCTGTTTAGACACTTTAGTTTTCGTGCCTCCCAAAAACTTAGATTATTTTTGGCTTCCTTATCTTTGATTTTGAGTGAACCTGATGAAGGTTATTCCAGAAACGGGTTGTGTGCACTAATAATAGTACTTTTATTGGCTACTTTTAAGCATTCAACATATATCTTATACAATCAGAACATATCGTCATTAAAAGGTTTGTTAATTAGACTCTTGTCTGTGTCAAAGTGTGCTCTAGTATATTTTTGGGGTAAAAACTATTAAAAAAGATTTACAACCAAAGTAAACAAATATCTGTATATTTTTGGGTAAGAACTATTAAAAAAATGTTATAACAAAATAAAGTAAAAAATATAAGAGAATTTAAAACAAATGTTGACGTATTTTTTCTTCTTTTTTTTTTCTCTCGTCTTCATATTTGTATATTGTCAATCTTGGAAGTTAAACAGAGGTATCAGAATTATCACATAGATTCTTTAGTTAGAAAAACATGTATAGTATTCTATAACATTATATCACTCATGTTAAAGTTTGTAGTGGTGATTCCACTCTTCTTTGAAAATGTATATAAATTGCTGAATTGAAATTATACAACTGGGATAAAAAAAATATATATATAAATATGTATATATGAATGCAGATAATAATTATTTTGAGAAATATCAACCTGACACACACATATATAAATCACAATTTTACAAGTAAGTAAATAATTCAATGCATGATAAACCGGTAGAATTCAATACAAATGTGAATAGAATTTAAATAAGATTGAAGAAATTTTTTTTTTTAAGTAAAAATCTTATTTCAATAAATTGTTGATTTAAAATTTTCTTTTGGATTAGAACAGATTTGGCAGCTTGGGAAAACAGAGCAATTTATAAATGTTTTGTATTTTTGTGTTTTGTGTTGGTTTTTTTTCAGATATAAATATTATGAGGTTTATCATTTGCAGTAAAATCTAGTAGTACATGTACATTTTATTTCATAATTTTTTAATGGTAGTGGTTCTGTCTATTTAAGTTTTCTGTAGACAGAATTATTACCAGATCAGTCACCAGTCAAGTAAAGTACCATTGTTATGTCAAATATATATTTTCTTCACAAGTCTTGTCTGCTTAGTAAAGTAGAGTGATGGATGAATATGTTGTCATGGCAACAGAAGATACAACTTTGTCATATATACTTGTTGTATAAAGCACAATAGTCTTTTCAGAAAGAGGTGGCTATATTGAAAAGGCTGAATTAAATATTTATCATATTGTTATGCGTTTTTTTTCTCTCTATGAATCAGATATGAAAGTTTTATTTTCATTTGCAGGGACTGTGATTGTATGGTGCCTATCACGATTGTGAGTTAAAACCCCGCTCAGACAAGGTGTACTCGATTCAACATTATGTGATAAAGTTTGTCAGTGACTTGCGGCAGGTCAGTGGTTTTCTCCAGGTACTCCGGTTTCCTCCACCAATAAAAATGACTGCCACAATATAAATGAAATATTGTTGAAAGTGGTGTTAAACACCATAACCATGATGTAAAAAAAATAAAACACTGAGCATAAAAGAATAAACAAATGCTTACACAAAGTAAAACAACAAAACAGCAACATTAGCTATATATTCAAAGTGAAATACATCAACAAATTTATACACAAATTCATTTATACTGTATTTACTATAAGCAAAAAAAAAATGGGGGGCTGTCATGATGGTATAGTAGTTGGATTTACAACTACCTGTGTAATCAGCGCCTCTAAAGTTGTGAGTTCCAATCCCGCTCATGGCGAGGTATACTCAATACAACGTTATGTGATCAAGTTTGTCAGTGACTTGCGACAGGTCTGTGCTTTTCTCTAGATACTCCGGTTTCCTCCACCAATAAAACTGACCACCGCGATATAACTGAAATATTGTTGAAAGTGGCATTTAATACCATAACACTTGAAATTAAAAAAAATGGTCATTCACTAAATATGTACATAGTTAATTAGTTACACTAAAGATAGATATAGACATTGGAATTAATTATGTACTACAACAACAATAGTTATATTTATTCCAGAACTAATAGAATAAGTTAATGAAGTCCAGATATCTGTATCTGGTACTTAGAGCGGTCTTAAATGCTTCTAAGGAATTTGACACTGTTTGGCAGATGGTTCCAATGAATTATGGTGTCCACAAAGAAAGAATGCTGGTACTGCTGTTTCTTGTAGTCTGGTAATTCGAGTCCTTTTGTATTATTGCATGTACGTTTCTCTACTATATTTGATGTTATATAATCTTTAAAATGTTTTGTTTTGATGTTCCTTTTCGGTCTAGCTAATTTGATGCAATTATCTGTTGGTAGTGTCGGTACCAACCCCTCAACCACCTTGTACATTAGGATCAGATGTAAGCTAAGTCGTCTTTCCTCTAGTGTCTCCAGCTCAAGGTCTTCTCTCATCCTCGTCATGGCTCCTGTTTCTTTACTTTTGTAGTCTTTTTTAACGAACCTTATAGCCTTGTTCTGTATTCATTCTAGTTTGTCTACGTCTCCCTTAAGGTATGGGTTCCAGATGATAATTCCATGGTTGATCTTACTAGGGTAACATATGCGGTCTTTCGGCATGTTTCAGGGACATTTCTTAAATTTCTTCTCAGGAAGCCCAGTGTTGCGTTAGCTTTTTTACACACGTTGTTTATGTGGATGCTCCATTTCAGGCCGTTTGAGATTTGGAGTCCTAAATATGGATTGTCCTTAGCTGCAATAATGTAGCTCCTGTGACAAACTTGTGTCTCGGCAGAGCTACAACATGGTCCCATTCGTCACAATGGAGCAAAAAAAAAGTTTCAGTTGAAACATAAAAACTCACTATTTACGCTTCAAACATTTCATTATAACTATTACTGATGATCCCAGTCCTTGTTAAATCGGTTTGGCTGAGAAATATATGCTTTTCAAAGGTAGCAACAACCTTGTTCAAATTTATCGATCGTTTTCCATAACCGGAAACTACGGAAGGCGGAGCTTTTCTAAATATGGTATTTCTTAGTACGATGCTTACGACGGCTGATGTAATCATTCACGCCTTAATCGCCAAATATGGTATCGACATCCAAATAGGGAGGCCGGAAATGACGAAATTCAAAACGTTGAGTAAAAGTAAACATGGATTTTTATTTTGTGGGAGTTACATTCTAAAATACTGGTAGGTGATAAAAACTTGTTATAATAATGGACAAAAGGAAAGGTTATGTCTTATTATTGATAAATGCAGGCGTCAGAAACTCTGTAAGCGAACGCAAAAAATCTCGGCGGCTGCTCCATTACGTGTAATGGCATCCCGTTATAACCCTTGCGAGTAAGCGAGCATTTAGGGTTTTATTATTAGAACTAGATTGTCCTGTACTTCTTGTGTGTGTTTTTCTAGTTGGTAATATCTAGATGACTTGTTGTTTATTGACAGGACATAACATTTCTTAGTGTTGAATCTCATGCCCCATTTATTTGCCCATTCTTCAAGGTGTTTAAGGTCTGCTTGCAGTGTGAGGTGGTGGTCTTCCTTTTTAATCATTCTGTATAGTAGGCAATCGTCGGCAAATAAACGGACAGACGAGTTGACACAGTCTGGAAGGTCATTTATATGGCATAAGAACATTATCGGACAGAGTACAGTACCTTGAGGCATTCCCGAGTCTACTGATGTTTCCTTTGAACTTTCACCCTCCACTATTGTTCTCATTGTTCTGGTTGATAGGAAGTTGGTTAGCCATGAGTGGATGTTTCCTTTGATGCCGTATTGTTCTAGTTTGTGTAGAAGCTTATCATGTGGTACTGTGTCAAATGCTTTGGAGAAATCTAGGATGGCAATGTCTACTTGTTGTCCTTTATCGTGTTCTTGTAAGAAGTCGTTGATTGTTGTGATCAGTTGGGTTTCACAAGAATATCCGGACCTGAAACCATGGTTTATATTTGTTAGGATCTTATTTTTCTCCAGGTGTTTTAGGAGATGTCTGCAGATGATGTGTTCCAGTATTTTGCAGGTGACTGATGTTAGTGATACTGGCCTGTAGTTTTCTGGTAGGTGTTTGTCTCCTTTTTAGCTCACCTGACCCAAAGGGTCATGTGAGGTATTGCCATCAGTTGGCGTCCGTCGTCCGTCCGTTAACTTTTCATATTTTAATCTACTCCTCTGAAACAACTGGACCAAATGGAACCAAACTTGGCAGAAAGCATCTATATAAGGTCCACTATAAAGTTTCTTCATTTCGTCCCATTCTGCCAACAAATATGGCCACCAAGGGCAATTCTTGTTTCTGATTGGCTAATGTTAAAAAAATCTTCTCCTCTGAAACTGCTTGGCCAAATGGAGCCAAACTTGGCAGGAAGCTTCTATGTAAGATCCTCTATAAAATTTCTTCATTTGGTTCCATTCGGCCAACAAACATGGCCGCTGTTACTTAAAATAGAACATATGGTAAAATTGCACGTTTTTGGTAATAACTCAAAAACCGTTATTAATATCAGAAATCTGATGGGGTAAAAATGATCAGCACAGCAAGATCTAACTACCCTGAAATTTTGAAAAAAATCAGATTACCTATCTTGGAGTTATTGCCCTTTTTTCATCAAATTTTCAAAGTTTTAATACTTTTTGGTTTTTTTTTCTCAAAAACTATGAGAAATAGATGTTAAGTTTAAACAGCAAACATGTGCAGCATGTCAAGATCTACATGCCCTGCAATTTTGAAATAAATCTGATTACCCGTCTAGGAGTTGTTGCCCTTTTTTCATTATTTATTTTTAAATTTAAACATTTTTGTCTGATATTTCAAAAACTATTAGAGATAAAGGTTAAGTTTAAATTACAAAAATGTGCAGCATATCAAGATCTACCTACCCTGCAATTTTGAAGTTAATCTGTGTACACAATTTGAGTTATTGCTCTTTTTTCATCAAATTTTCAAAATTGTAATACTTTTTGTCCTTTATTTCAAAAACTATAAGAGATAGATGTTAAGTTTAAACTGCAAACATGTTCAGCATGTCAAGATCTACCTATCCTGCAATTTGTATGTAAATCTGAGTACCCATATTTGAGTGAGTGAGTGGGTGGTTGTTGTTTAGCGCCAATTCAGCAAATTTTCAGCTATATCATGGCTCGAACAAGTTAATTTTCAATGAAATGATGATGAGGTCCGCTTTGTACTAGACCAACACGTCGAGTTTGATTTTTATAGTGCTAGCTCACTTAAACAACAGTCCGCGGGTAGACATGTCGCTCCACTCGGAAACATTATTCCGATTCCGAGCCATCCAGTCTTTGCTTTTTCTCCTTAATGCTGTGTGCTAAGCGGAGAAGCAACAAATACCAATTTAATAGTCTGGTTTGACCCAACTTGGGCCCGAACCCAAGATCTACCCCACTCGAGGTGAGCACGCTAACCATTATGCCACCGATGCAGTTCAAACTTTTTGATTGATAGATTGATTTTTGGTATTTAACGCCACCTTCAGCAATATCATGGCGACCAGTTTTAGCGGTGGAAGAAGCCGGAGTACCCAGAAAGAACTACCGACTATGAGCAAGCAACTGGTCAACTCTATCACTTGCGGCTGCGAGTTTAGTGCACCCATTATTGTAATTTACAAAGCGGGGCCGAACCCATGCCCTATTGGTGATAGGCTTGTATGAGTTGTTAGGTAATCCAACTACCTTGCTCATTGAGCCACCTGGGCCCTTAAGCTTTAAACATGCTGTAATGATATGCAAATCTCCAAATAGGAAAACAAGCAAGCAGTTTGAAGAAAAGGGGTTGCTGGAACAAACTTTTTGAGTGAATGAGTTGGTGGTTGTTGTTTAACGCTAATTCAGCAAATTTTCAGCTATATCATGGCGGGAACAAGTTAATTTTCAATGAGATGATGATGAGGTCCGCTTTGTACTAGACTAACACGTCGAGTTGGATTTTTATAGTGCTAGCTCACTGAAACAACAGTCTGCAGGTAGACATGTTGCTCCACTCGGAAACATTATTCTGATTCCGAGCCAACCAGTCTTTGCTTTTTCTCCTTAATGCTGCATGCTAAGCGGAGAAGCAACAAATACCAATTTAATAGTCTTTGGTTTGACCCAACTTGGACCCGAACCCAAGATCTACCACACTCGGGGCGAGCACGCTAACCATTATGCCACCGATGTGGTTCAAATTTTTGGTGCTTAACGCCACTTTCAGCAATATTTCGGCTATATCATTTCGACCAGTTTTAGTGGTGGAAGAAGCCAGAATACCCAGAGAGAACCACAAACCATGGGCAAGCAACTGGTAAACTTATCACTTGCGACTGTGGGTCGTCGAGTGCACCCTTTATTGTAATTTACAAAGCCGGGACAAACCCATGCCCTATTGGTGATAGGCTTGTATGAGTAGTTGGCTAATCCAACTACCTAACTCATTGAGCCACCCAGGCTCAAATAGGAAGATCCATTTGATCTCTATAGATTAGTAGGGTTTGGTCACTTACATCATTTTTCCACCTCAGTAGAACCATGGTTGGACTTCAGTAACTCTCGATTGACATAAAACCAACCAAAGTTGTCCTTTCAAATATCCTGGTTCAAAGCCAAAACTCCAGAGTTTTTGATCAAACTCTTTTAAATGGCGGTTATGGTTATGGTGTATAACGCCACTTTCAACAATATTTCAATTAAATCGTGGCGGTCAGTTTATTGGTGGAGGAAACCGGAGTACACAGAGATGAAATATTCTGAGTAAAAAAGGGTGCAATAATTCCTTCAAGAATGTTCCAATCAAGCTGCCATACAGATCTCAATATGGTAATTATGAAGCCTACACAGTTTTAAGGAATTTCTTTTTAAAATGAAAGGTGTTCTACATACAAAGTTATGCAATTCTCCATATGTGTAAGTAAACAAAGTTTGTGGATTCACTTTTAAAATATAGGATTTGCATGTACAAGTTTTTGCTTTGTGACCGATGGAGGGACAGGATGAAAACAATTTCATAATTAATGATCAATCTATCATTTTTCATCTGTATTTTTTCATGTTGATGCTAATTTTATGAACAATAAGTTACAGTTGAACCTTGTATAAAATTCATAGGGATTCACGAACTTAGAGAATTTGAGTTATATCGAAAATATCAAGCTTAAAGCTACTACTATGAGAAAATAATGTTAAGCTATCAGAGGAAATGACTCATGAGTTTGTTAATAACAAGGTTCAACTGTATAAAAATTAACACATTGATAAAGACAAAACTATTGTGCATGTTAAAAAAATTCTTTGTGTAACAATCAATTACAAAAATCTAGATAACAGGTTCTACTTGTAACAACATACAAGTATTACAAAGCGATACTAACATAAAAAAATTGTTATAAAAATGGCCACAGATCTGCCATCTTGATTTTTAGAAAAAGAAAAAATGTGCTTCCTTATAAAATATAACCTTATGATCTCAAACCACATCCCATTTACAGGGTAGGGTCTGTTATGGTCGTGATTGTATGGTAGTTGGATTTACAACTACCTGTGCAATCAGTGGCTATCACCACTAACATTGTGAGTTCGAACACCGTTCATTACGAGGTGTACTTGGTGAAGTTTGCCAGTGACTTGCAACAGGTCAGTGGTTTTCTCCGGTTTTCTCCACCAACAGAAATGACCGCCACGATATAACTGAAATATTGTTGAAAGTGACATTAAACACCATAAACCCAAACCCCTCCAAAAATTATTTTAAAAAATAAATAATTCCATGATTTTTAAATGTAATGAATTCTGGAAGTGGGAATGTTATTGGGAGTTTCATGCCTTTTTGAAAAATACCTCTGGATAAAGGAAAATAACTCTAATACATATAGTACGACATATAATCAAAAAATACATATTTGTAACAAATAAAGATATTGATCAATTAAAGATATGTTATAAATTGGTCCATTTACAAAATAAGCTTATATATGTCTGCATCAATGGATTTAAACAACATTCAATCAATCATAAGTCAAAATAAGTCTAAATATATCATTGATCAACTTCTTAGATTTTGTTGCATTGAAATTACTTCTGATTACAGAGATTCTTCTATTCTATCTGGCATTCTTCAAGGAAACAAAAAGTTATCTTCCAGATTTTAGGCAGTAAATGATATTGGCAATCTTCCAGACTTTAGACAGTAAATGATATTGGCAATCTTCCAGACTTTAGGGATATCTGTTATCTCTATAATACAAAACCATAGTATATTTATAATTATTTAAATAACATCATTTTATGTACATTAAATTACCAAAAATCCAATTATCAAAGGGGGGATGGGAATCCTATTAACCAGTTTAACACCTCCACATATTTGTGCCTGTCCCAAGGCAGGTCCTTTCTCCTTTCTTTTTTGTGTTGGTCATTGATTTTAGGTGGGAGGTAGTTGTTTGCTTTGTTGATATTGAAACAAGGACCTTCAATACACAATATCAGTATGTCAGTTCATATAATAGGTAATATACAATGCCATGATTTAAGTGTTGGGTACTGTTCATTTCCATTTTTTTCTTCTGTTGGTCCCTACATTTCATCCATTTTATCATTTAAATAATAACATGTTTAATTCTGCTACAATTGTGCCTGTCCTAAGGCAGGACTTGGATTTCCATGGCATATGTGGTAGCAGTGAGAGGTATATATGTCTTTGTTTTGTTGATATAGGTGGAATTTGTGACGACCAGTTTACAATAATTCTCTTCATTAAATGTATAATACGCAACAATGAAAACAAATTATCTACCTGTCATAAAGTTTCTCTAAACAGCTTGATGTTGGAGGCGTTATATGTCTGTCATCTCATGTCTGTCATCACATAATATAAGAACTTCATACAACTGAAAAGAAATAAAATATATTAGTTTGGCTCTGTAAACTGTTACTTCATTAAAATTTGCTCCATTTATTTAATTTGTATCCTGTAGTATTTATATAATATACAAGATGACATCATAAAGCGATTTTATTTCTGATTTGCTTTCAAAGCTTGACACAGTTGAAGATATTGCTCTGTTTCCATTTCTAATTTTGCATATTTGTCACAGGATGCTCTTATGTATTTTAAAAAAACCACATTGGTGATGTACTTGTTAGTGTACTTGCCTCAAGTGCAGTCAATTGTGGGTTAGAGCCTCGGTCAGGTCTAATAAAAGTCCATAAATTGGTATTTGTAGCTTCTCCACTAAATGTGTAGCACAAGGGAGAAAGAGCAAAGGCGGGTTGCCTCTGAATCAAGATCATAGGTCTGAGTGATGAGACATGTCTACCGACAGAATATAGAGCTAGCAATATAAAAATCCATCTAAGCGAGTAGGACTAGCACAAAGCCAACATCATTATCACTTCATCAAATGCAACTTGTTATCGCCATGATATAGCTGAAATATTGCTCATTTGGCTTTCATTCTTTGTATTTAAAATACTGACATATTTTTATTTTCATGGATTGTGTTTGTCTTTCAAGGTTTGACGAGAAATTTAAGGTATTTCACTTCTTTGCTACTCCCAAGCTGTTTGTTACCAGGGGCGGATCCAGGATTTCAAGTTAGGGGGGGGGGGTGCACTTAAAAAAATTGCTCCGAGCGGAGGTAGGCGCGAACATTTTTGGGGTATTTCGTGTGAAAATTCACGATTTTACGCCAATAAAGCAGTTTACAGAATCTCCCTCCTACCCCTAACCTTCAATTCTAAAAATAAAACCGTGGTGAGCAAACTACATTGTATGTCAAATTTGTAGTTTAAGTTTCACTTCAATCCATTGAGTGGTTATTTAGGAGTTGCGGGTTGCAGAATCATCCTCCTACCCCCTCCACCCGGCCTTCAATGCAAAATCTAAAAACCATTGTGCACAACTACAATGTATTTCAAGTACATTATATAGTTTAAGTCAATCAATTGCGTGGTTACAGTCAGGGGAGTAGCGGATTGCAGAAATCTTACAGACGGACGGACGAACGGACGGACGGACATCAGGTGTTTGAGCAACGGGCGTAAAAACCTCATTACACTAAAAGATCAAACAACAAAAATGTATCAAAGTTCTCGAGAAATATGTTTACGGAAAACAGGTGTGAGATATGCATAAACCATTTTGTCGAGATTATTTTCACACTTTCATGTGCAGTTGTAGATATTAATTTATTACAAATAAATTGTAGTCAGAATTTTTTGTTAAAAATGTGTAAAAAAAAATTGTACAGACATCCATTGGTAGGTATAAATAATATAAACGTACCCGGACAAAGGATTTGTTCACACTTTCTTGTGCAGATACCTCGGGCAGATGCAGAGATTGTTACAAATAAATTGCCCCTAATTTTTTTTTTTTTATTAATATGTTACTTTTGTATTTTAATGTACAATATACCAACGCGTATTTTTACTGATCTTTACTTGAAAAGTAAAAGGCAACATTTTCGGGTATTTGTATACAAATCAAACTTATTTTTTTTTTCATATGAAATTGCAGAATTTCAAATTCAAGAACTATTTGAACCATTATTTAAAGAGAAGTGACCATTTTCTTGGGACACTCAAGTTTCTACACCCACTGTCTCAGTTTCATCATCTGATTCTCTCGTTATAGGTTTTCGTTGTATGTTTTATAAATGAGATCAATTGTTAAATTAATTATTCGAAGTATTGATTGAATTTACTTTTTAGTTTACCTTTGACTTTTCTCGTCTCGTCGAGGAATAAGAAATGTATCCAATCTTGCTTGTTTTCTTGGCCTAGAATTTTCGTCCATTTTATAATTTCTAAATAGCACGTAGTTGTAAAATTTAATTAGCGTGAGAAAATAGTTGATGTCTGGTACCTCGGAACCAATCAGAATGGAATAATCTTTGAACTACTGACGGCGAATACATATATGATTCAGCGAACACATCCAACGTGTATTTACAATGTGTAAGAATATTTTACTACAGGTCACGAGTTAACCATTCATGAAAAAGTTATTTATTGAACTGCTTAATTAACGTTGTATAACATATGCTTTGCGAATTTTAGGGGGGGGGGGGGGGGCGCACGCCCCCTCTAAATCCGTCACTGGTTACCGTCATTCAACTCAACATTATACCATTTTGGGTCACTGCTTTTACTTTGGAGTTTGGCCAAACCGCGGTTTTGAACTATGAGAAATATGTAACCCAAACTCCTAAATACTAGAACAGCATTATCTATCTCAATAAATTAACAATTTATTTTATCTATTTACCTCAATCTTGAACAATACACGGCTGGTAATCGGCACAAGCAGAACAGTTGGTTCTGCAAAGAAATTCGTGAGGATAACTTCCGGGTTTGGTGGAGGAGAGTTCACGAAGACGCTTCGCAAGGTATGTACATGTCAAAAATTGACATTTTCTTTTTTACTGCTCGAATATTGCAAAATCAGAGAATGCTATGCTGTGGCGAATGCTTTCACGATTAGAAACATGTATAGTTTATTCTTGTATATGAAGGGTAACTCTCGCAAAATCAATCGTCCCACGAAAAACATGACCAAAATTGTGACACTCTTACATTTATAAGTTGTTCTTGACAAAGATGCAAGTTAAATTTTCAATATTTTTTCATCATGGGAGTCTAAATGTAATCGGGGATAAATTCCGATTCGCCAGAAGTAAATTGAAGTCTAGATAAATCTACAAACTGTCAATTTTCTCGTTTTCCTGCTTGAGGAGATCGGTTCTGATAGAGCACATTGCGAATGCATGAGGAGATTTGCTAGTTTTGGTACGACACATGTAATCCACTGTATAATCACAAATTGTGCAAGTCTGTCTAGTAATAAATTCACGAACTGATGCCCTTCTTCCCGTCGGGTTATTAAAAGTATAAAAGTAATATTTCATTGTTCACGGGCTGTCCACCTAGAAAGAAACATGTCATTTAAGGAATCAATTCATAATTGTAACTGCGGTTTCCCATGATTTATTAACTTGTCATTATTGATCATTTGTTGTTTGTGACAACTTCCATTGTGTATTGGATACACAAGATTAACTTCCCTTACATTTGAAAAAATTGAAAATGCACTGTAAGATAATTTTATAATCAAAAATAATTAAACTTAATGTGAATCATATCTTTATAATTTCTAATACAAATGATACACTCTAAATTAAATATCATACAGTTGAGAATAATATTAATTTGTGGTTTGTTTTTCTATTATGTAGTGTGTTATGTGTACACACTTGTAAATAAAAAAGATCTCTGTTAGTAGTGGTTAGGGACGAACCATTTAACTTGAAGGGTGGGGTTATAGTTTTTTTCTAAAAAAAATATTCTGATTCCCAATGTTGCTGAAAAATATATCCTGATTTTGGTGGAGGAAAAAAAAATAATGTGATTCAGAATTTTTGTCATATAACCTAATGTTGAATTCTGGAAAAAATTTTGCGCTTTGCGCGACAAAAAAAAAAAAATATTCTAACTGCAAGTTAAATGGTCGGTCCCTTACAAGATGTAAAGCGCTTTACCGATTTTAAGGATATGTCCACAGTTTAATTGACATCTTGTGTTTAATTTATTCATAACTACTAGCACTAAGTGAATGTTTATTTACGTTAGACCTATGTATGTGCTGAAATCATGTAATATTATAACTTGTGTAGATCTGCGGTGAAGTTTCCGTCATCTTTAGTAAAAAGGTTGCGCCGAATAGATGTGGAAACCCGTTTGAAAGGATATAAATATTTTGAAATTGAAAGAGATTTTTTTAATAAACTTGGTGTCCTGATTGATGGGGATTTTAAATTTGGTGTACTGCTACTTGTTTTTGTTCGTTTCCTTGGCGGTAATACAGGCAATCTATATCGAAATGTTTTTTTGTAAAGAGTCAATGTCAGTCCCCTTTTCCTCTTTCCCTTGAATCCTGGCATCTCCTGAAAGTGGACAGAGAATAGTTTATTTTGATTAGAGTATTTATCAGTTTTGTGTTTAAAAGTGTCAATTTATCAATTTTGCAGAAAACAATTAACAAAACTAGCAAATCTCCTCATGCATTCGCAATGTGCTCTATCAGAACCGATCTCCTCAAGCAGGAAAACGAGAAAATTGACAGTTTTGTAGATTTATCTAGACTTCAATTTACTTCTGACGAATCGGAATTTATCCCCGATTACATTTAGACTCCCATGATGAAAAGACATTGAAAATTTAACTTGCATCTTTGTCAAGAGCAACTTATAAATGTAAGAGTGTCACAATTTTCGTCATGTTTTTCGTGGGACGATTGATTTTGCGAGAGTTACCCTTCATATACAAGAATAAACTATACATGTTTCTAATCGTGAAAGCATTCGCCACAGCATAGCATTCTCTGATTTTGCAATATTTGAGCAGTAAAAAAGAAAATTTCAATTTTTGACATGTACATACCTTGCGAAGTGTCTTCGTGAACTCTCCTCCACCAAAACCGGAAGTTATCCTCACGAATTTCTTTGCAGAACCAACTGTTCTTGCTTGTGCCGATTACCAGCCGTGAATATGTCCATATCAATGTATGACTGTAGCAAAACTTGAATAACTGAAAATCTTGAATAACTGAAAAATAAATTTCAATTTATAATACATGTAGTTGAAAAATAAACACTTCTTAGTAATACTAAAAATTTGTATTGCGTAAATATAATTTAACATAAATATTATACTAAAAATGGTCACTGTACAAGAATATGTAATGTAGGTATTCCCAGAGTTTTGATGGGTGCTACTTTCATCAATTTGTAAGTGTAGATTCATTTTGCTTTGGTCTAGAAAGTGTCAAATTGCTGTTTAATGCAAATCTATAATGCTAAATGAGAGCTATTTTTTGTGGGTAGCTTCTCTTTTACTGGTGAAATTGATGATTTTCCCCACTTTCAAAAGATATGCACAAAATAGTTTGCTCTCTCCGAAAGCTTCAGCGATATCGTGGGTGTTTTTTCCTTCATTTTGTTATTGAAATATAAAGTTATGAAATACAAATTACAATTAAATTTTCTACATTTTTACATTCTAATCACAAATTTATTGCTGTGCAACCATTCAATAAAAGGTTAAGCATACAGATATTTGAGATATAAAGTTATTTACCTTCTATATACACAAAGGCTGCCATCAGAAATATCTCATAATGTACACTACTGCAATCGGTGATTTACATCTGCTGTCAAAGATGTTCATAATTTACACAATTCCCTCCAATCAGTGAATAGTATCTGCTGTTGTTAGACATATTATACTGTTCATATCCTACTAATGTACAAATGTCACTCCAATCAGTGAAGTTACACCTGTTGTTCCCAAAGCCCCCAAAGCCATCTTCAATAGTTCATATCCTTGATAAATTTATATTAGCATCTTGCCCAGTCCATATCCTTGAAGAATGTATATCCTGTCACAAATGTATATATCTCTCCAAACATTCATTGTTCTCAAATTTAAAGCAATTAATTTTCTTGCTGAATTGAAGTCCTGTCAAAAATGTATATATCTATCTAATCATTGACCATGATCTGTTACCAATTTTTGAGACATGTTCCACCATTACTATCAAATGTATCTGTATTATATCTCTTCAAACAAGTGTCATATCTACAGAACTAGATATTAAATTGTTAATTTATCTGACTGAACCTGTCCATGTCTGTCATTTGTTACAAATATGGTATTCAAAAAATCATAAATATATTAAAACAATTTTTTTTTTTCATTCACAAGTATCCGAAATACCTCAAAAATGTTCGCGCCTCCCTCCGTTCGGCGCAATTTTTTTAAGTGCGCCCCTCCTAGCTTGAAATCCTGGATCCGCCCCTGGAGAAGACCTCGTAAGTTCATAGCTGCCTTAAAGGGCACCTCGTATAACAAATCACTGTTTATAAAGGGCAACCTCATATTTCCCATTGATGAATAGTGTTTATATTTTAACCTGTATATAAAGGGCACCTGCTTATAAATGCCACATTTTCAGGTTGTGCCCTTTATACACAGGTTTGACTGTATTGAGAATGTTTTAGAAATAATAATTTCCCGAACCTAATTAAAATCAAATTCCATGTTGATCAATTGTATCGTCACTCGGCAACATTTTTTCTTTTACCACTCTGGGAATTATAATTAACGACAGAAATATTCAACTTTGCGAAATGTAAATGGGGGTGTTACGGTAAAGTTACATGTCGACGTTGTACGTATTTTTGGAAGTCGATTTGTGTTCATTTGCGAGCGAACTATATTCAGTTAAAATGTCGAGGCTCTGTCAATGCGAGACGGACCTTTTCCAAATTTTTACAACATCTCGACTAAATGCACAGGTACAAAATATGTAATGCTCAACATGGAGTTGTGTAAAAAAAATACATGAAATATAGGATTTTTACATGAGCATTTCCATATTTTTTCTTCTTGATGCAAGCTTCACTTCTGCAGAAAAGGCGAGATGGTCTTTGTTGTCTCTACGTAGCGCCGGGAAGATAAAATATAGCCCGTTTACGGAATCTACGCGTTGAAAATAAGGGTAATAACAAAATTACCGAACTCCGAACAATCTTACAAAGGGAAAGTCAAAACTCATAAGTATATAAACAGACAAAATCAGTCAACAACCGGAAAACTGTGAAAACCGTAATGACCCTGACTTGATACAGGCATTCCTAAAGAAATGGTAGGTTGAATCAGATTTTAAAGCGCCAAACCTCCCCCTTATAACAATACTTGAACAAAATAGGTAAAACAGTTGTCAAAGCAGCGCCAAACTCAGTGAAGTAAATGTCAAAGACACTTTTACGTCACACATTGATAAAAAAAAATATATATATTTTTGTTGACACCTTATCTTTATACATTTTCACTATATGAAAATCCATCGTTTATAATCTTTTCTGCAGAGACAGAATATATTTCGACAAGATCTTGGTATCGGAATATAAACTTTTTAAGAGATCGAATAAGGCGAATCTTTTTATAGCCCTGGTCCAGTAGCCTGTTTCTCAGATGAAGATGACGTTTCAGGAAATCAGAATAATTGCTACTGGCCCTTGCATAACGAATCAATTGCGAGGTGTAAACATCATATGCAGGAGAAGCTGGTATATTGCTGCACATATTTGGAAAATTTATGATTTTAAAATTGAAGTCGTCCCGTTTATCATAAATTTTAGTACTGATTTGACCACTGTCGTCAAATTCGAGGTATAAGTCCAAAAATGATGCGGACGAAGCGGTATCTGTGATCTAACGACGTTCGAAAAAGTGACCGATTAATAAATAATAATTTTTGATTTGGTGTTTTAACGCCACTTTCAGCAATATTTCAGCTATATCATGGCGACTAATTTTAGTGGTGGAGGCAGCCGGAGAGAACCACCGACCATGGGCAAGCAACTGGTAAACTTTATCACTTGGCGGCTGCGCATGCGAGTCGAGTGCACCTTTTTTGTAATTTACAAAGCCGGGCGCGAACACACGCCGTATTGGTGATAGGCTTGTATGAGTTGTTAGATCCAACGACCTAACTCATTGAGCCACCCGGCCCCCTAAATAAATAATTATTATCGGCAATCTGTTAAACTAAATTCAAATATGATAAAACAAAGCGATATATTTGTATGAAAGCTTATACATGTACTTGTATCTTGAATATCATATTTGAACAAGCAAAATACTGGAATTTATTGCTCTATAAACATAGCAATTCGTGAAATTAACCTTATATGGCAGGTGTAACGTCATGTTCCTACAGAATTGCTGTCTTTACACTCTATGATCCACCTTTACTTTTTATAGGTACATGTATACTATTTATGTGAAAAAAAAAAAAATTATGTTACTTCATCGATATTTTTATATTCCGTGACCTACATTTGCTTATCGTATGTATATGCAAAATCTATATATTTTTTTTAACTTGGGATGACCCTAAATTTAAACTGAAATACATAGTTAAATGAACTATACTGCAAGACGTTAAAATTAGAATTATGAGTGAAAATTCATAGACGGAAAAGAATTTGTGTTTTTGTGATAGCCTGTATTTTAGTCATTTTATGAAATTATCAGTTTTTATTTTCTATTCTTTTTCAATATTAATCATTGGTAATAATTTAATAAAAAGGAATTATTTAATGACTTTTTATTCTTACAAATTAATTACAAAGTGTAATTAAGTATATTGATATTATTTTGATTAATTGATTTTACTGTAGATTTGTTTGACGGACATGACATAATCACGGCCTGCATATTTTTTTCGCTTTAACTTTAATCATTTCTATCCATGGTTCGTTGAACAGCACTTTAACTTTATCTTCATTGGTCACTTCTATTTTGGCGGTAAAATTCTTTTGTCTATTGTCTTTAATTTTGTATGACACCATATTGCTATTGATGAACCTCTAAACAACAGAAATATAGAGCTGTGGTTGAGAAATTGAGAAATCTTACCTTTGGATAGTTTATTTCTTTTTCTAAGGTCAGTTACTTTCTTTTCTAAAATCTAATATGATACTAAATGTCCGTATTCATAATTTTATCATGTCACAGGAGTCGGAAGTTCTATCAATAATAAGGTATAGGGGCACCTAGCTGCAATAATGTAGCTCCTGTGAAAAAACGTATGTCTCCGCAGAGCTACAACGCGGTCCCATTCGTCACAATGGAGCAAAAAAAAAATTGCAGTTGAAACATAAAAACTCACTATTTACTCTTCAAACATTTCATTATAACTATTACTGATGATCCCAGTCCTTGTTAAATCGGTTTGGCTGAGAAATATATGCTTTTCAAAGGTAGCAACAACCTTGTTCAAATTTATCGGTTGTTTGTCATAACCGGAAACTACGGCAGGCGGAGCTTTTCTAAATATGGTATTTCTTACTACGATGCTTACGACTGCTGATGTAAATATTCACGCCTTAATCGCCAAATATGGTATCGACAACCAAATAGTGAGGCCGGAAATGACGAAATTCAAAATGTTCAGAGAGTTTAGTAAACATGGATTTTTATTTTGTGGGAATTACATTCTAAAATACTGGTAGGTGATAAAAACTTGTTATAATAATGGACAAAAGGAAAGGTTATGTCTTATTATTGATAAATGCATGCGTCAGAAACACTGTAAGCGTGCGCAAAAAATCTCGGTGGCTGCTCCATTACGTGTAATGGCATCCCGTTATAACCCTTGCGAGTAAGCGAGCATTTAGGGTTTTATTATTAGAACTAAGGGGCACCTCGAAGATCGCTGGGCAACTCTATAATTGCCCAGCGATCTTCGAGGTGCCCCTATACCTTATTATTGATAGTGTTGCCCAGCGATCTTCGAAGTGCCCCTATACCTTATTATTGATAGAACTTCCGACTCCTGTGATCCTGTATTAATGGATAGCCTTACCTTACCCTTACTTCCGGATCTTCACCCCCTCTGTAGGGTAACCATACAGGGTCCTCTGTATGTAGAACTAGTGCTCCGAAATTATGTAGTGATTTATCCTCCACCAAACGCATATTTATGTGCACAGATTTAAAACGGATAAAAAAGAGTTCGGGTAATGCCCTCACTATCTATTTACAGTCTATTTGTTAAAATCTAAAAAAAACTCCTTCATCAAAGTGTTGAAGTTTGAAACAGTATAAAATAGGTATCACAGTTATAGTTTAATAAAAGGATGGCTTGTACAAGCTGGGAATTTTCCGTGGTAGGTTAAAAATTGTGTACCATTTACCTGTATTTAAAATCTTAAATGCTCACACTCCTCTGACATTCTTAGCCAGTAATTAAACTTGTTAGGATAATAAATTTAATTACCGGTCCAAAAAATTGCGACGAGCGGAGGGAGGCGCGAAAATTGTTGAGGTATTTCGTGTGAAAAATCACGATTTTACGCCAAAAAATCTAATTTTTTCAATGGATCCGCCCCTGTTCTTCGTGTATAGCCATGTTAGTCTTGTAACAATGCGAACCGCCTTTGTACCTGAAGTAACCTCACGTGTTGTTGCTTGGAGTAATGTTAAGTACGGCGGTGCCGCTGGAGTTTTATAAAGGGGGCGATTTGACTCGCATTCCCCATGGAACCTATTACATGTTTACAAATACATAAGAAAGAGTTGTCTTTCTTTTCATTGACATTGTACTTATATTGATTATTGTAATTGCAGGGATATATAATTTGTCTAAGAAATAAATAGTAGAACACTACAGAAAATTATTATTACTATTGGAGGAACGTAATAATACTACATAATGGCGCCCACATAATTCTATTTTCAACTTAGACTCTAGGGAATTTTGTTCTAGAACTGAACCGGATAAGATTACAGTGATCACCGTATCCAGATTAAAATTTCAACTTCCGGTTTAGATGTAAACAGCGCTGAATTCAATTTAAGTCAAATGATTATTGTAAGTTTAATTGTAAATGATATTTAATGTTTATATATGCTGTGTTAGAAGATTACGTCAGTAAATAATATTTATTTTGCAGTGAAGCGTGAAAATAGTGAACATTCGTGTCTACCACAGTCGTTTGTTATGATTCACAGGCGCTCAAATGGAAAAGAATAATTAAAAAATAAAAGTTGTATTTAAATTTAAAATATTATTTAAATATTCATGGATATGATGAATAAAATATTGGAACTTGTACACTGAAAAGACATAATAAATCGTTATTATTTTAACAATTTTTTAATTAGTAATTTTTGGTAATAATGATGGAAATCATTTCCATTGAAGTTGATGATTAGAAAAACAATTCAGGTTGATATACATGTACCAAGCTGTCAACAAGCGAAATTCCTTAGATGTTCTCTTGCAATTAATTATCATTTGTTTAATAGTCGTATAATTGCACTGGCAGTATGATTATAAGGATTACCAAAAAGTAAAAGGAAGCCATACTATAAATTAAATTACTCAAAAAGTACTCCAATTCTTTTGATGTAACCGCACTAATATATAAGCAAGCACATTTTGGTGATGGTCCTACTATTTTCAAAACTATCAACTATGTCGTTTCCTTGTATTGTGTGTGAGCAGAACATCCGTCCAAAACATGCTATATGGCACCTCGTGACCTGATAGACAAATTAATTAATTAATAATTAACTCAAGTCATCACAATGTGTCATTTTATCGTATATATCCATAGATACACATCATTCTTAACTGAGGCAGCATTAACCAAGGCCGCATCAACTAAGGCCGAATCATCTCGAAAGCAGTACATGTACGTCCCCCTAAGGAATATCCCGTCTTATTATAATGAATCCAGGTCGTTTCGCCTCGGAAAGTGAGTCGATTTGCCCCACTTAATCGATATTATATTATAATAGATGAAGTCTTTTTCGACAATTTTTGGGTAATTATTTATTTATTAGTTGTATGCAAAAAAAATAATAATTCATTCATTTTGGTCTACTTTAATTATTTATTTAATAGTTGTATACAAAAAAATAATAATTCATTCATTTTGGTCAGTGGAATATTGTTGAACACAAAAGGGGTTTAGATTCACTTATATGTACAGAATGGCAACAAAATACGACGAAATCGACTAACGGAGACATCAAACTCTCCTTCATAAGCTAATTTCTCGGATATTTAACAATAATAAATATCAGATTTCGTATCGGGTGTCAAACAATGAAAGTGAACAAAGAAATTTTACACATTTAATCAGGTGTCAAACAAAGAGTGAAGCAATACATAATATTAAACATGTCAAGAAAGCATGTTACCGTGTAATTATGAGGAAGACAAAAATAAAGTACCCATGAACAAGCCTTACAACATCCAAAATACGAATATTTGCAATGGTATTTTCCATATTTCATTTTTTAAAGCACTATTAATAAATGAGGGCGAAACGACTCAGGGGGCGAACGGTATTCAGGGCGAAACAATCCGGTACCATTATAGTACCATGCATACAATTCACCGGTAAATTTATGCTGACATAGAGTTTAAACAAGTATTTAAAATTATAACAATAACAGAACAGTTAATGTTATAGTTTTTTATTTAATATTTACATGTTTGAATCTCATTTTCTGCAAATAGGTTTCTATTTAGGGAACACTCTCGATCTGAAAAGATGACGTCATGAAATTGCACATGTGTAATAAACGTAAACAAAGATGGTGAACGAACTTGCGACACAGACGTACATGAGACCCCCTACCATATGACATCATTTCTGACACTTTGTCACAGGTGCACATTTAATACAAAAAACAACCCTATACACTACACCACAAAAAAAAAAAAACCCCATACCATGGTGTAGTGTATGGGGTTGTTTTTTGTATTAAACACGCGCCTGTGCACTTTGTGTATTACGACGCCAGTTCTCGATAAGTGTGTAAAATTAATTATGGAGGGCATATTTACTAATAAAAACTATAGGAAAAAAAAGAAAAAATGTATTTGTATTAAGATATTTGCAAACACCAAGATTATTGATTTCAACCATGTTTGAAAAAGTGTTCCATTGGGATTACACAACAGAAATAACGTTGATATAAAGATAAAACTGATAAGGTATGACCCGAACTGTGTTCCATGCTTTTTTTTCCTGAACAGCACCACCTGTATATTTGCTGTTTTGTATGACATATACGTACTTGACCTTCATTGACGGCAAAGTTTTGTTTACATCACAAACGTATATTTTAAGCAATGACCCAGTGAATTTAGAGTTATTTTTGGAATAAGAAAATGTGCATAAATATCGGAGACTATAAAGATTATGTTCATACATATCTTGATACGTAGCATAGCCATTTTTTCCCTCTGGCGAAGCGAGGTGGTGTTCCTTAGGTAAAATTCTAACGAACAGAAGACACGTGCGTTTTCCCGATTTATGTCAAAACTCTCACGTGCATAATTATCTAGAACTGGTAACTATCGAGAACAGGTGACAGAATAGTTCTAATAATAAAACCCTAAATGCTCGCTTACTCGCAAGGGTTATAACGGGATGCCATTACACGTAATGGAGCAGCCGCCGAGATTTTTTGCGCTCGCTTACAGAGCTTCTGACGCCTGCATTTATCAATAATAAGACATAACCTTTCCTTTTGTCCATTATTATAACAAGTTTTTATCACCTACCAGTATTTTAGAATGTAATTCCCACAAAATAAAATCTTCTCTGTGAAAATTTTGAATTTCGTCATTTCCGGCCTCACTATTTGGATGTCGATACCATATTTGGCGATTTAGGCGTGAACGTTTACCAATCGTAACTACTCGGCCATTCTCGCTACCCTGCAAATAACAGGGTAGCGAGAATGGCCGAGTAGTTACGATTGGAATGTTTACATCAGGTTGTAATAAGAAATACCATATTTAGAAAAGCTCCGCCTTCCGTAGTTTCCGGTTATGGAAAACGATCGATAAATTTGAACAAGGTTGTTGCTAACTTTGAAAAGCATATATTTCTCAGCCAAACCGATTTAACAAGGACTGGGATCATCAGTAATTGTTATAATGAAATGTTTGAAGCGTAAATAGTGAGTTTTTATGTTTCAACTGCAACTTTTTTTTTGCTCCATTGTGACGAATGGGACCGCGTTGTAGCTCTGCCGAGACACAAGTTTGTCACAGGAGCTACATTATTGCAGCTAGTGACAGAACAATAGTCTAAAAAACCACGTGGTTTTTTTTTAGAGTAGTCGAAGGATAAAAAAAAATCGTAACAAGCCACTGTGTGTCGACTTGAAAAAAAAAATGTATGGTTTAGCATAGATCTACATTGTACTTAAAACTTATTATGTCAAAATATGCAAAAATTATCCCAAAATTAATTTTATGGGAAGTTCAACAATGAGGTAGCTCATGATTGAGAATTTGAGTGAAGCCAGTTCAATCAGTGGGTGACACCACTAAATAAATTGTACAGCTGATTGATTGCTGAAAAAAAATATTTTTGTTTGCTTTACCTCTTCAATACATACACTACAGTTTAACTAAACCATGAAGTCAATTGTAACCAAAATCATTCCAAGAGATAAAAAGGGGTTGTGGTATGATTAGGTTCCGGGTCCGTTCGCCCTATTACCTATTCGCCCTGATGATTATTATTATATAGGATATTAAAAATGATAGAAAAATAAGTGATATTTGATTGCTTAAGTTATAGATATTAAATTGAGAAATTTTGAATATGCAGCATGCTATTTAAAGTGTATGTTTCGATAATGGGCAAAGTTAAACGTTTAAGTCCTTGGAATAAGTGAAGCAGGTAAAGACGAGTGAATCCAGAGTCTAGAAAATGTAGGATACTAAAAATAATTGAATTAAAAATGATATTTGATGATGTAATTAATTTATAGCATACTCTCTCTCTCCTTTCACCTAACTCTCATTCAAATCGATATTATTTACAAGACTGGCCATTTCCACTTTTAACAACTATTATTCAATTTACATTCATTCAACATAACATACTCTCTCTCTCTGTTCTTTCACTTAAACTCTTTATATCAGATTCCATCAGTATATGTATGAAATTTGTCAAAGCACATGAGATCAAAGAACACAAGCTGTGAGGTTACCAGTATATAATTCTTTTATGTTTGCAATTAGTTTCAATTTTGTTTTACTCATACCAAACTTACAAGTGCATAATTACAGAAACAAAGCCATCAATGAATGAAAATAAAGAGATCAAAGATATACAATAATCACCAATCAATAATTGTAATTATGAAATCAACAATCTTTAATTTCAATTAAGCATTTCAAACTATATAGGTAATAATTGCTTGAAAATAACTTAATTTCCAAAGCTGATATTTTTTCTTTGAATTAATATTTTTCGATATTACATTACTTCTTTATTTTAAATTAAGATATCCTTTATGCTCATTAAAATACTTTTTAATAATCAGGGCGAACGGATCCACTTTTAGGGTGAACAGACCCAGGGCGAATGTGTACATGTAGTTAGGGTGAACAGACCTATGATTACAGTACAGGTTATTAGCTTGTCACTGTCAAATGAATCGATGTAGGAAAGAAAGTCACAGGAAAACAGTCACCAATATAAAATCACAGGAAAGAAAGACACAACAAAAAAAAACTTGAGGGTATTTTACATACATGTGGAATATAGAAATTGTATAAACGATGAATTATAAAACAAAGAAATGTTTAAAGAATAAAACAAAATTTGAAAGGCAAAATTTAAATAAAAAACATTTATTTAAAGAGAAAATGAATAACATAATATACTACAATGGTGGAAATGTGTAAAAAGATCAAGATGAAATTACATTAGAAATTTTTGTTGTTGACCCAAAATAATATTGCGATATTCTCTATTCTTGAACAAATGAAACAATGATATAAGATGATTACCTGCTACACACACAAAACCCCCAGACACATTAAGATACACTGAAAAAAAACCTTTTCCAATGTAAACATTGTGACTTTTTTCCTAACCAAATTGGGGGCTGTCGTGTCCGTGATATTATGGTAGTTGGATTTACAACTACTTATGCAATCTGTGCCTATCACCACCGATATTTATAGAATACCACTTTTAACACTATTTCAGTTATATCGTGACTGTCAGTTTTGTTGGTGGAGGAAACATGTCCTCACACTGTATGTTCCACTCAGGTTTAGGTTTTTTAGGTTAATGTGTTTAACTCCACTTTCAACAATATTTCAGTTATATCGTGGCAGTTTTATTGGAGGAAACCAGAGTACCCATAGAAAACGACAGACCTGCCGCAAGTCTTTTACAAACTTTATCACATATAGTTGTATCGAGTACACCTCAAGTTGAAAAGCAAAGCCCAGAAAAAAACGCCACAAATATCTGGTTTGTAAACCAGGTGAGCGATGCAGACTCCTGGGAGCCTCTTGTTATATGGCCGTGTCACATTTTATCCGGAAACCTGGAAATTCCTGGCAGGACTTAATTTGGCCATGTTTTCTTTATTAGGTTCACAATATTCCAAATACCTTGTAAGGCTTATTTTGGTCATGTTTCTTTAAAAAGTTTGTTAAATGCAATGTATGAATATGTTACCTTCAGTATCATTTTTTTTGCAGGAGTTCTGGGCAGTCTCTTCAATTGGATTCCAGAAACATATGATGCCTATGTTGCCCTCAGTATCTGTAAGCAGGTAGAATTCATCATTGTGTGTCGGGCGAACAGCATCTTTGAACATACAGGTAACCTTTTGACGATATCGATGACTTTAGATGGTTGGAAGTTCACCGTTTTCTCTTGAAAAAATGTGGCTATGTTGAATATAAACTTGTCACATGACATGTTAGTGTGGTAGATTATGGGTTCGAGGCCCGGTTGGCTCAAACCTAAGACTTGTTAATTTGGCATTTAGTGCTTCTCGGCTAAGCACACACCTTAAGGAGTAATATCAGAACTGGTTGGTTTGGAATCGTG
The DNA here is from genome assembly GCA_963680875.1 of Bathymodiolus brooksi. Taxonomy (NCBI): domain Eukaryota; kingdom Metazoa; phylum Mollusca; class Bivalvia; order Mytilida; family Modiolidae; genus Bathymodiolus; species Bathymodiolus brooksi. The sequence goes on along the minus strand of OY804581.1, from coordinate 31,561,347 downwards.
ATAATGTGTCAGAGTGGATCAACATGTAACTGGGACTGTTGCTTCAGTTAGATAGCACTATAAAGATCCAACTAAGCATGTTTGGTTAGTACAAAGGGGACATCAGCATCATGCATCTCATTGAAATGTGGCTAATCTTATTCTCGCCATAATATAACTGTAGAAGTCCTTTTTTTTTGTGTTAAACAACAATCACTCACTCCTTCACACTTGAGAACTGATTTGACATCCCACTGTTGTTTTTTTTTCTTCTTGGAAATGGGGGAGGGTGGTGGTGAGAAAACTGTCTATTTCTAGACTAGATTATTTATATTCTATGGTTTGCTTGATGGTGTTTAATGCCACTTTCAACAAAAATTCAGTTATATCATGCTGGTCGAGATATGAACTCACAACATCAATGGTGACAGGCACTGATTGCATAGGTAGTTGTAAATCCAACTACCATACAATCATGACCATGACAACCTCTTTTATATTCTATTATTTTATGTTTACTTAATTTGCTGAAGATACCAAAGGGGTAAATATAAGGACAGACAATACAATGGCCAAAAGAAGGACAAACAATGATCCACAAAACATACAGTGTACAACATTATGTGATAAAGTTTGTCAGTGACTTGAGACAGGTCGGTGATTTTCTCTGGGTCCTTCGGTTTCCTCCACCAATAAAACTGACCGCCACTATATGACTGAAATATTGTGGATTTGATGTGAAACAACATAAAACCAAACCAAACAAATCATACATATAAAACTAAAAATCGAGGAACACGAACCCCGCTAAAAACTGAGGGTGAACTCAGGTGCCCAGAAAGGTAAGCAGTTCCTTCTCCACTAGTGGCACCAGTCGTGTTAATCCAGTTACAAACCTGGTGATAAGTCATGAATGAGGAAATTGGTTCAGAATCATGATAATGTGTCAGAGTGGATCAACACGTAACTGGGACTGTTGCTTCAGTTAGATAGCACTATAAAGATCCAACTAAGCATGTTATACCCCTACTCTATGAGTGGGGGCTATATTGCAATCACCTTGTCCGTCCGTCCGTTCACACTTTCGTAACAGATATCTCAGCTTCTACTGGAAGAAATGATTTTATATTTGATATATGACTTTGGCATGGTGACTTGTACTGTGTCTCCCCTTTCCAGGTTTACCGCACATCTACTTCCTGTTTACAGTGCGACTTAGAATTTTTCATGTTTGCCGTAATGAAAACTTTCGTAACAGTTATCTCAGCTTCTACTAAATGATTTTATATTTGATATATGGCTTTGGCATGGTGACTTGTACCGTGTCTCCCCTTTCCAGGTTTACCGCACATCTACTTCCTGTTTACAGTGCGACTTACAAATGAACGAGTGGGGGTATTATTAGCACGACGTAGCGTGCAACATCTTGTTTGGTTAGTACAAAGGGGACATCAGCATCATGCATCTCATTGAAATGTGGCTAATCTTATTCTCGCCATAATATAACTGTAGAAGTCCTTTTTCTTTGGTTAAACAACAATCACTCACTCGCTTACACTTGAGAATTGATTTGACATTCCACTGTTGTTTTTTCTCCTTGGAAATAGGGGGAGGATGGTGGTGAGAAAACTGTCTATTTCTAGAAAAAGCCTTGAAACAAAATAAAACTTGTCAATGAATTTATATGTATTCAATTATAGCAAACATCAGCTAAGGGAGGTAATTTGTTAAAGTATTTGTATTATATTATAATGATGGAAGATTGATTGATTGTTGCTTAATGTCCAGTGGCAAATATTTCATGCATATTCATGTACATGTCTTGAATAATACAAAAACTCACCTCAAATGTGGTAGATCACGGGTTTGAGCCCTGGTCGTGTCAAACCAAAGACTATAAAACTGATATTTCCTGCTTCTCTGCTACATTGTGTATTGATGGTCATTTTTTCCACCAATATCAACAAAATAAACAACTACCTCTCACCTCAAATCATTGAACACAAAAAAAAAAATGCAAACAGACCTGGCTTGGGACAGACACAAAAATGTGGAGATGTTAAATGAATTCAAGTCACTTCGGCACCTGGTCATTTCGGCACCTAATCAAATCAAATTTAATGTTTCAAATGTTTAAATTCAGCAATGCAATAGCTTTAGCACAAATTTACTGCTTCCAGTTTAATATACATGTACATGTTCACAAAATGATGTTATTTAAATAATGATATATTTACTATTGTTTTGTTTTACAGATATAACTGATATCCTTCAAGTCTGGAAGAAGAAAAAAGATTAAGAATGTGATGGAGACATGTGTTTTAGTGTCAAAAACAACTTTAATTAATTTTTTGTATAATTCATTTATATCTGTGTTTGAAATTCTGTAATATGTTAATAATGTATTAAATAGTATGCAGATTAATAAAAATAAAATATATTAGTTGATAACGTCTTTTGTCTTTATTGTATTTTCATTTCATGACAAATTGTAAATAAAATGGTTGACAATATTAGTAGCCACAACAACATTAAATCACATCAAAAGTGCCCAAAAAAAACACAAGAAAAGCTGATAGAAATCACAAGATCTGATAATTGCTTCGATCAAGAGAACGATTCAACTTGTTGTGATGCAACCACCTCTCTTCAGAGGACATGTTCTAATGGAATGACCTCTTTTGAGAAACAACCACCTCTTTTTAGAGGACATGTTCAAACACAATGACCTCTTTGGAGGACATGAAACCAAGGAACAGTTGAAACTTGTTTTGATGCAACCACCTCTATTCAGAGGACACTAATCTCTCAGGAACATGTAGGTGGAATTATTTGGACTTGGACAAACTAAAGCATACAAAGTTAAGCCTGGTGTGTTTGGGGTTCACACCTATCAACGTCCCCCGTATGCTTAAATGTCCAGGTCCGAGTACATTTAAGCATAACCAAATGTCAGGAGTTGCATTTGGCGGCCATGCCCCTTTGGGTACTATGCTCTGTACCTTGACTAGGGGGCAGTGGGGAGGAACAGGTGTCTGGAGCTACACTTGGGTCCTATTTTCGGGGTGTCGTGATCCCCTTAGTTGAACTACCATGCAGGTGTAGTTTTACAAGGGAGATCGACCTAAATGCCAGGAGCTGCATTTTGGGTCAGGGGGGAAGGGGCAGGGTGGGGAAGATGTCGAAGATTAAAAGAGTTGCATGGAGATGTCTGTGGTAAGTGAGAATTCTGTTTTGAGATACTTTTATATTTGCTAGTCTATTCTGTTTAGCTGAAGCTACAAATAAAAGTACAAATAATTTGTTAAATGGGAGATCCTCTATAAAAATTCCTCATTTTGTATAGGATAAACATGAACTATAAATTCACTGTATCAATATCTGATGTGAGCTTTCCCTAAGAAATTTTTTTAGCAAAGAAAGACAACTGTAATTTTCATAAGAATTATTTGAATAAAGAAATAACTGATATGGATGTAACTGATCATAAGAGACTATCAAACACTACATTCAGAATTTCTCAGTGACAGTATCTACATCTACAGCTTTATCTACATATTTACTGAAGAAACAATTCAGTCTGTTTCTGACTTTAATCACAGAAAATAAAACCAGAAATCATTGTTATATTTATAATTCATTCATGTATACAAAATGAAGTAGTTCTGTAAGTTATAAAATTTTCTATTTGTTAATTTTATGTATTAAAAAAAACACTATACACTGTATAAGGAAAGTGAGACAATTTTGACCAGTTTCACATGAATGTAAATTGTAATACAATCAAACCTGTATTAAGATGTCAATGTCAGGACAAAGAAAAAGTGGTCTTATAAGACAGGTGACCTCTTAAAAGAGGTTAAATTCATATGAATTGTTCTATGACAGGACAAGAATGGTGACCTTTTAATATAGGTGACTGTTTAATAGAGTTGACCGCATGGGCAGGTTTGACTAATGTTTACATAGAAGAGGAACAAACTTGTTTCAACTAGGATAAGCATGAAAGCCAGTCTGGCCAAACTGGACAAAAGAAATTATTTTCTCTGAAAGCACAAGAACAAATAATAATTGTGTGATCCACTCCAAAATCTCTTATTTAATCTGACTCTGGCCAAAAGCATGACCTCCATAAGATGTTCTAGAAACATGTCGTGCACACTAATTTAGATATCTACTTTTTTATTTGAAATTCTTGTTACTGATTGGCTGAAATTATAAAAATAAATCTCCCCTGAATCTACTTTCAGAATTACAGGTTACAAATTATTTGTTTAATACATCCTACAAATGATGTACATGTATGTGAAATCTTCTACAAACATTCCTCATTTTATATTTACCTCTTAAAAATGTGGATGCTATGGCAAATTCTTTGCTTTGAATGGCTAACCATTTTTTTTAGTAATTTTTCATTTATTAATGTAAAACTTTAAAGCTCTGTTCTGATACAAGTCACAATGAATTATTATTTGGTACAAATGATGTTTGTGTAAACACTGAAGAATTTAAGAAAATTAACAAAAATGTTAATCAATAAGTAATTATTACCAGTTTGCTTTTTATAAAAGAAGAGTTTGTAGATACCAAAAGGAGTAATCAAAATTAATGAAAATTATGTTAAAAAGAAATTTGTTAGATCGTATGGTAGTGAGATTTACCTATGCAATCAGTGCCTATCGCCACTGATGTTGTGAGTTCGAATCTTGATCAGGGCAACGTGTACAACATTATGTGATAAAGTTTGTCAGTGACTTACGACAGGTCAGTGGTTTTCTCTGTGTCCTCTTGTTTCCTCCACCAATAAAACTGACGGCCACGATAAAACTAAAATATTGTTGAAAGGGGCATTAAACACTGTCAAAACAAACAAACAAAAACATAATTTGTTACATTTTGTGTTAAAATTATTAATATATATATGATTCGGTTATATGTTGCATATCATTGATGGACTGATTGATTGACCGAAGTTTGTCAAGGTAATGAGGAATAGTTTTTATCAATGGCAGATGCAATCGGTCATAAGTTCTCATCCATCACAAATCTGTCAACAATCAAACAGTTACAGTAGCCATTGTAAGGACTGTTACATACTGTTATGCTTGACTGCTCACTCTACTGGATTTGTTACAGGCACTTCAATAAAAAAAAATGACTGGATTAAGCTAGTTTTATAGGCTGCAACTTCTACTCAAAAAGGGAGATAACTCATTTTTTTTACACTTCCAAATTAAAGGGCAATCAACACATCAATGATGTAATCCAGGTATGTTTTATATTAGAGGAATACCACCAGAGAGGACCAACACTTCCAACTGAGGATACAGACAGACCCTACCCAAAAGGGCTTCCATCAGAGAGGACCAACACATGCAACAGAGGAGGATACAGACAGACCCTAGTCAGAGGGCTTCCATCAGAAAGGACCAACACATCCAACTGAGGATACAGAGAGACCCTAGTCAGAGGGCTTCTATCGGAGAGGACCAACATATCCAACTGAGGATACAGAGAGATCCTACTCATAGGGCTTCCATCAGATGAGACGACCACCAAACCACAGGAAATCAAAAGAGGAAACCGACAGACACTACATCAGAGAGGAACCAGCAGTGGCAGACCAGAGAGTATCAACAGACACAACAGCTGAGCAAAATACATTAATAAAGGTGAAATATTGTAATACAGCTTACTTAATTAGGTGATTTATTGTAAAAACATCTTCATTAGTTGATTTATTGTAAACACAACAGTATTAATCAAGATTCTATAATTCAGAAGGAAAGGATTTAAAACAACAACAACAAAAAATGAAACGAAAACAACATACTTGTATATATTACACTTTACGTTTTTTTATTTTCCCTATTTGTCTTTGTTAGCGTAGCCGGTCACTATTTTCGTATATGGACCGGCCAGGTACCTGCATTATTAATTTAGATAAAAAGTATAATATAGCAAATAGTTCATATCACTTCGGGTCATATGGCAGTATATGGAACGGTTCATATACTGCCATATGACCCTCAGTGCCATGAACTATTTGCTATATAATGAATAGGGAAAAGTTCAATGTATCCAAACTCTTTATTCCTGAGCCTGTGTTTTATATCCTGACAATACTTAATATATCTTTTTAATTAAACTTAAGCTAAACTTAGAAAAGTCCATTTCAGTGAAACTTGTCTAAGCCAAACCTCATTGGGACCACCTTTTCAGTTCAGAAGAGACATGTGTTCAGTTATACAGGTTAAATTTACAAAGATATCTTACATTGAATCTTGATTTAAAGTTAGGTTTATACAGTATTCCGGTTTATTCAGGGTTTGATTAAGACAGGTGCCATTGTATATATATGATATATGTACATTGTCTGACAATATAATATTTATTTGTACGAGTTTAGAAATGGGAATAAAATCAAGCTTCTGGTGAGTACAAAAGTATCATCCCGTTTTGACCATTGGGATATGTATTCATCGGTACATTCGTCATGTAACCTGCCTGAGTCGGGTTCAATTTCTGATAAAGTTTGTATGTAGCTTATATTTTGGATATACATTTTTTTTCTATTGACAAATAGTTATTCATTTTCAGTATAATTGTCTTGAGTTGCAGGCTGAAATGGTGTACGACCAATTCAAACATACAGTCTACTATTATATATTCTGTACATTTGTACACTGACGCTATGTAGATAGTTTTTGTCTCTATGCTTATTAATGTCAAGCAATTGCTTTATTCTGCCTTTCATGGTCTTTTCATTAATGTTCTGTATTTCTCACATAACTTTATTTCTGCTTTTTTTTTGTAGACTTGATGCACTAAGAGCAGGAATATTGCCGCCAAGAAGTATTTTCGTGAAACTTCTGTATTCTATTGGTGAAGAACTCATGTTGACATGAACTGTGGTATTTATTTTTTATGGTTTATATCCTATCCCACTATTTTACTATCCCAAGGGCCCTGGTGGCTCAATGAGTTAGGTAGTTGGATTACCTAACAACTCATACATATAACTTAAAAAAAGGGTGCACTCATGGTCAGTGATTCTCTCACAGTACTACAGCTTCCTCCACCACTAAAACTGGTTGCCATGATATAGCTGAAATATTGCTGAAAGTGGTGTTAAGCACCAAAGATCAATCAATCAATCAATCTACTATCCCGACCATTTTCTTCATTGTCTAAATCCCACAATAATATACCCTCTCACTGTGGATAGGCTTGCCTGTGCTCGTAAAACATGTAATTCCACATTTCCTCTATTTTTATGCAAACTGTGCTATGTAAATTTTAATCGGTTCTGAAATTTAAAAGATAGTCACTAAATTATCCTTGAAATGCCAATTTATATGACCAAAAAAAATAATTTGAAATTAGAGTTACCTCCCATTAACTAGTACAGATTTTTTACAGATAAACTTGGAGTCTTAAGAAAGATTAATTTTTTTTATCTGTGTTAACTATATATCATTATACAATTAATGCCTGCACTTAAGGTGAACATTATAATTGTTCATCCGAGGGGTGGTGTTTTCCCGAGGGCTTTAGCCAGAAGGAAAACAGCATCCCAAGGGTGAACAATTATGATGTTCACCGCAAGTGCAGGCATTAATTGTTTTATTATACTGAAATAGATGCAAAAAATTTTGCATCACTCTTATTTCATTTGATAAATGCGAACATTTCTGTAAATGAACAGCCAGAATGGTTCAACTGGGCACACCGACGGTGGCCATTTTATGCATGCTTACGTCATGTACACGTTTTAGATCATGGTCATTTTACCGATATGGTAAGCGCTTTGGTGATCTAGATCACTGATCCCCAGGTCATCAGTAAAAAAACTGATGACTGGTGAAATAGAGAAAACAAGGAATTTAGGATTTATTAGTTAAAATATTACACTTGATTTTCTATTGAAAAAAGATACTGAAGTATAATAATCTAATATGACGTCATTCAAACGTTTTGAGTCCAAACCCGTGGTAAAAATAATATTTATCTATGACCGATTACGTCATAGATAGACGTTGTCTGTGCTTGTAAAGCAGCTGTTCCCATGACACTCCCTTGTAAAAAGATGCACAATGATAAGTATGCAATACACAAGATAAATAAACATTCGTGTATTGGAAATCGGCTCAGCCGATATAGAAAACAGACAGGTATTATAAACCTGTATCCCTTGAGAAGATCCAGAATAACATATAGTATTCTTGCATATCCCTGGGTCTAGAAATCGCACAAATTAAAATTCTGCGAAATGTTGTTCATGACTTTGGTATATAAACAACATGACGTCATATGAAGACTTCCAGTTTAGAATGTAAAGATCCTGACGTTTTTTTGGCTTCGTGTACGCCTCCTTGTTAAAGTGGAATTTGCAGTATATTCCCTTTTTTTTAATTGATGTTCATGAATGACAACATTTAGTAATCTCAAAAATATTTACCATCAGCATTGAAACACCTTTTCGGTTTTCATTTCAAACATCTTTGGAAAAAACAGAATATTATTGTAACATTTCAGTCAGGTCAATTAACGGAACAACCAAAAACACTGGATGACCTAGGCTGTTTCGATTTGAAAATGTTCCGTAATTGTCCTATTAGAATCGAAATAATTACTGGTAGCCATATATTTATATTGTTTTTACCACGGGTTGTCACTTTATGCCTTCATTTTACCCCTCGCTACCGCTCGTGGTAAAATATTTGGCATAAAGTGCCAACCCGTAGTAAAAACAATATAAATATATGGATACCGGTAATTATTTCTTAAATATTTTATACTTTGATTTAAACATATTGAGCATGCAATTTATTTTTCAGGAAAAGGGTGAAAAAAAGGGGGCATCACATTTAAGATAGCGAAGTAAGAGAGGATAATCCATTAGTTATAGCAAACAATTTCTTGAACTGAAATTGAAATAAAAAACAGTTGGATAAATGTTTTTGGAAAAAAAACTGGCTTTTATATGTAAGATGATTAAAATGAATATTATTTCTCTGTAAGACACTCACCATTTCAGTTGTACTTCAATCGAGTGCTGAGGATCTTAGTTATTATTTTTTATATAAAGTAAAAAATTAACTCAATAAAAGTTATATAATATTCAATTTTTTTTACTTTTTTTTTTTTCAACAATATTTCAGTTAATATATCTTGGCAGTCAGAAAGAGGTAAAATGGCATTCAAATAGAAGTAAAAATAAAAACGAGTAAATGAGACATGTACACGTAATATCTGTCCAGCCAAATGCATTTTGTTAATTTAGTCCATGCATATTATACCGTTTGTGTCTTTGAGGTGATTCATAGGCAGTGTGCCGACAAACATGTTCCCTTCCACACTTTTTCCTAAGTATAATTTTTTTTTTAAAGCAAAAATACATTTTGTCATTGAAGTCAGAGTTTAAAAAGTATTACTTGCAATTACTTCTTCTGATGATGTTTGTTTTTTAAATAGATTTTTATAATTAAAAAAACAAACAAAAAAGAATTTCAATATCGGTGAGTGCCTTGCATGCCGTATTCTCTAAACAAAATTCTACATCTAAAAGCCAGATTTATTTTGTCGAAAAAAATTTCTAATTGTTTTTGATTTATATTTGATTTCAAGAAATTATTTGCTATATAGCAAATCACTTCCTCACTGACACCATTATCCCCTTTTCTGCATCCATATACAAAAGTTATATACTATTACCTTACAAAGCATGGTTGATATTACCTTTATAAAGTGATGAGTTTCAGGATTTTTTAAAACGTATTTACATTTGTTTATTATGTTCATAAACCTATAGTGTATAGTAAGCTTATAAAAGTGGAAGTCGAAAATACCCTCCTGCAAAAACGATAACTCGCATAGAAAAACAAGATAATGTGGAATAACACTTGGCTGAAACCATCCTTGGATAGTCCTTAACAAAATTAATGGGTTTTTTTGTTGATCAGAAATCAAAGATTGCCACCATGATTGACATAGTGCCCTACATGAAAATTTATCAATTTCAAAAACTAAGCTCTTGATTGACCCAAACTTGTACAGCAATAATCATTGGATGGCCCCTTAGAGTGTCATAATTTTTCCTATTCGTTAGAATTACAAGATGGCTGCCACTGCATGACATAATTTAACATAGGACCATATGTGAAAATAAATAAAATGATTTTTTTAGATTAGATTTGACTGAACACAAATAGACCATTTAAGCATCATAAAGGAAATTCAAATAGTTCATATAAAAAAGTATTAAAGCATATTATTTTAGAATCAAACCAGGAATGTGCTAAAAAGAAGGGAAGGGGTGTCAAATCATAATACGAAAAGCCTGACTGACTGGCTCATAGTGGGTAATGTGTTTGGGGAATGCCATACTTCCTGCATATTAAAGACCTCTTTTTTTAGAATTTGATTAAAGAGTAAATACAGTCAAACCTGTATTAAGAGGTCACCTTTGGGACAAAGAAAAAGTGACATTATAAGACAGGTGACCTCTTAAAAGAGGTTCAATTCATATAACTTTTTTTATGACAGGACAAGAAAAAAGATGACCTTTTAATACAGGTGACTGCTTAATAGAGGTGACCACATAGTAGCAGGCACAATAGACTAAATTGTGTCTCCTACCTTTCCACTGGCAGTTAAATGTTGTTGACCAATTCCTTCCCTTCCCTCAATTTCTATATACATCAAGATTTTATTGCTGAGCTTGTTCTCGTCCTGATAATAGCTGAAATTCTGCTCTATGGAGATTATAAAAATGTAGATAGCAAATTTAGTGCGCACAACACGTCTCCGGATCAACCCCCACCAAGTACGCTCAAAATCAAAAGATTCAAAAACCAAATAATTTAAAGATTTGGGAGCAATAAAACCAAAGGGCCTAAACAGGATAGCCAAAATTGGCTAAGGTCACCTATGCATAAGGGAGGAGACCCTTAGTAATCAATAATCAATCAATCAACCCATTTGTAAAGTGCTTTACTAAACACTATAAAACTGATTGAACCAAAACTGGACATTTATGATAAATGGATATCAGGATATCAAACAAATAATCTATAGCCAGATGAATTATTTTAATGTCTCCTATGTGAAAGTATACAATATGTTATATTACATTGTTGTAGAATTGCTCTCAAATTGTCTGAAGATATTTCTTTTTCAAATTTTTCATTATTTTTCAGCACCAACAGCTAAGAAAGACCTGCCTTCTACCACCATAGATACCATACAACTGGCCCACACAAGTAGACCAAGACCAACTAGCAATCAACAGACAGAAAACATACATATACATATAAGAAAGGGGATCAATGGGCCACACTATAGGCAGGTTGTTTTTATTGAGACTTTAATTGAACTTTAAAGAGCACATTAGAGGAAATCAATAGATCTGACAGACTCTACACCAGTGGAAACTCAGTACAAGATGACATACTAGTACAATGTATATCAGAGGGTTACCATAAGAGGAGATCAACAAACATTACACCAGAGAATATCAAAACGAGAAGGTCAAAAGACTGGCACAATAGAATTAACAACAGATCTTAGATCAGAGGCTAACCAACAGACTGGCACAAGAGAGTTAACAACAGATCTTAGATCAGAGGTTAACCAACAAACTAGCACAAGAGAGTTACCAGCATATTTTAGATCAGAGGCTAACCAACAGACTGGTACAAGAGAGTTACCAACATATCTTAGATCAGAGGATAACCAACAGACTGGCACAAGAGAGTTACAAACAGATCTTAGATCAGAGGCTAACAAACAGACTGGTACAAGAGAGTTAACAATAGATCTTAGATCAGAGGCTAGCCAACACACTGGTACCAGAGAGTTACAAACATATCTTAGATCAGAGGCTAAGCAACAGACTGGCCCAAGAGAGTTAGCAACATATCTTAGATCAGAGGCTAAGCAACAGACTGGCCCCAGAGATGCACCAATTTACTATAGATTAGAGGCTAACCAATAGACTGGCACAAGTGAGTTACAAACAGTTACAGACATATCTTAGATCAGAGAGTAACCAACAGACTGGCACCAGAGAGTTACCAATATATCTTAGATCAGAGACTACCCAATAAACTGCCACCAGAAACTTACCAACCGATCTTAGATCAAAGGCTAACCAAAGGACTGGTACAAGAGAGTTACAAACAGATCTTAGATCAGAGGTTAACCAACAGACTGACACAAGAAGAGTTAAAAACAAATCTTAGATCAGAGGCTAACCAACAGACTGGCAAAAGAGAGTTGACAACAGATCTTAGATCAGAGGCTAATCAACAGACTGGCACAAGAAGAGTTAACAACAAATCTTAGATCAAAGGCTAACCAAAAGACTGGTACAAGAGAGTTGCAAACATATCTTAGATCAGCAGTTAACCAACAGACTGACACAAGAAGAGTTAACAACAAATCTCAGATCAAAGGCTAACCAAAAGACTGGTACAAGTGAGTTGCAAAGTTATCTTAGATCAGAGGTTAACCAACAGACTGACACAAGAAGAGTTAACAACTGATCTTAGATCAGCGGCTAACCAATAGACTGGCACAAGAGAGTTACCAACAGATTTAGATCAGAGGCTAACCAACAGACTGACACCAGAGAGTTAACAACATATCTTCGATCAGAGGCTAAGCAACATATTGGCCCCAGAGATGCACCAATTTATTATAGATTAGAGGCTAACCAACAGATTGGCACAAGAGAGTTACCAACAGATCTTAGATCAGAGGGTAACCAATAGACTGGCACAAGAGAGTTACCAACATATCTTGGATCAGAGGCTAACAAATAGACTGGCACAATAGAGTTACAAACAGTTACAAACATATCTCAGATCAGAGGGTAACCAACAGACTGGCACCAGAGAGTTACCAATATATCTTAGATCAGAGACTACTCAATAGACCGGCACCAGAAGCTTACTAACCGATCTTAGATCAAAGGCTAACTAAAAGACTGGTACAAGAGAGTTGCAAACATATCTTAGATCAGAGGTTAACCAACAGACTGACACAAGAAGTGTTAACAACAAATCTTAGATCAGAGGCTAACCAAAAGACTGGTACAAGAGAGTTGCACACATATCTTAGATCAGAGGTTAACCAACAGACTGACACAAGAACAGTTAACAACAAATCTTAGATCAAAGGCTAACCAACAGACTGACACAAGAAGAGTTAACAACAATTCTTAGATCAAAGGCTAACCAACAGACTGGCACAAGAGAGTTACCAACAGATCTTAGTTCAGAGGCTATCCAATAGACTGACACAAGAGAGTTACCAACATATCTTGGATCAGAGGCTAACAAATAGACTGGCACAAGAGAGTTACAAACAGTTACAGACATATCTTAGATCAGAGGGTAACCAACAGACTGGCACCAGAGAGTTACCAATATATCTTAGTTCAGAGACTACTCAATAGACTGACACCAGAAACTTACTAACCGATCTTAGATCAGATCAAAGGCTAACCAAAAGACTGGTACAAGAGAGTTACAAACAGATCATAGATCAGAGGTTAACCAACAGACTGACACAAGAAGAGTTAATAACAAATCTTAGATCAGAGGGTAACCAACAGACTGGCACAAGAGAGTTGACAACATATCTTAGATCAGAGACTAGACCAACAGTCTGGCACAAGAGACTTGACAACAACTCTTAGATCAGAAGCTAGACCAACAGACTGGCACAAGAGATTTGACAACATATCCTAGATCAGAGGCTAATCAACAGCCTGGCACAGGAGAGTTACCAGCATATCTTAGATCAGAGGCTAACCAAGAGACTTGACAACAGCTCTTAGATCAGAGGCTAGACCAACAGACTGGCACAAGAGATTTGACAACAGATCCTAGATCAGAGGCTAATCAACAGACTGGCACAAGAGAGTTACCAGCATATCTTAGATCAGAGGCTAACCAATAGACGGGCACCAGAGAGTTGCAAGCATATCTTAGATCAGAGGCTAAGCAACAGACTGACTCCAGAGCGTTAACAACATATCTTTGATCAGTGGATAACCAACAGACCAACATCAGAGAGTTAACAACATATCTTAGATCAGAGGCTAAGCAACAGACTGGCCCCAGAGAGTTGCCATCATATTTTAGATCAGAGGCTAACCAACAGACTGACACCAGAGGGTTACCAGCATATCTTAGGTTAGAGGCTAATCAACAGACTGACACCAGAGAGTTACCAGCATATCTTAGATCAGAGGCTAACCAACAGACTGACACCAGAGAGTTACCAGCATATCTTAGATCAGAGGCTAACCAACAGACTGACACCAGAGAGTTACCAGCATATCTGAGATCAGAGGCTAACCAACAGACTGGCACAAGAGAGTTACCAGCATATCTTAGATCAGAGGCTAACCAACAGACTGGCACAAGAGAGTTACCAGCATATCTTAGATCAGAGGCTAACCAATAGACGGGCATCAGAGAGTTGCAAGCATATCTTAGATGAGAGGCTAATCAACAGACTGACACCAGAGAGTTACCAGCATATCTTAGATCAGAGGCTAACCAACAGACTGATACCAGAGACTTACAAACAGATCTTAGATCAGAGGCTAACCAACAGATCTTAGATTAGAGGCTAATCAACAGACTGACACCAGAGAGTTACCAGCATATCTTAGATCAGAGGCTAACCAACAGACTGGCACCAGAGAGTAACAAACAGGTCTTAGATCAGAGGCTAACCAACAGACTGGCACAAGAGAGTTAACTACAGATCTTAGATGAGAGGCTAATCAACAGACTGGTACCATAGATTTACAATCAGATCTTAGATAAGAGGGTAACCAGCAGACCCCACACAAGAACAAAATACATCAATAAAGGTAATTTGTTGTATAATCTAATTAATCAGTGTTTCTAGAATTTAAATGGAAAGGATTTTATGAAAAGAAAGTTTAAACAGTGATGGTTAACAATTCCAACAATATCAACAAAATGAACAATCACCTCTCATCTTAACTCACTGAACACAAAAAAGACCATGACATATGATGTTGTAAATCCAGGCCCAGCCTTGAGATAGGCACAAAAAGGTGGTGGGGTTTAATCGGTTAATGGGACCTCTCCCCCCCCCCAACTCTTGATTTGAACAGAGATAATAGCAATATCAACAATAACCTCTCACCTTTGAGTGTTCATAAAAACAACCAAGGTATGAAACAGACACAAGAAAAGATTGAAGATACCGAAAGGATAATCATAAGTCGGAAATTAAAAGACAGACAATACAATGGCCAAAAGAAAAAAAGAAAAAAAATGTTTAACATTTAAAAAAATAGTCAAAATAGAAATGACATTCTGTTCACTCAATTCACTTTTAAAATATATTTCATATCTAGGAGATTAAAGCATTTTATTTTTGAGAAAAAAACTTGCATATATTTAATCTTAATAAGATCCTGTACTGAAACATTTTATTTATCAAGAAATTAGATATAGTGTTGAGTCATACAGTATTGTTAGTATAGAAATAAAAAGCTTCAACTATCTGTAAATTAAAGTTTCTAAACTTTTACCCCTATTGTGAATAAAGAAGAAAATGAACATTTAAAACCTTACAAGAATAATTTTATTATTTTCTAGGGGAAATCAGTGTTGCTGTGCACATCTTGTTTCAATTAATAGTACATATATATATACACAATGTATATATATATAATATCTAAGATGAGTAAAATATTCAATGTTTTTTTTTTTAAATCGTCAACAATCTGAAAATTAAAAAAAATGCAGATTATGAATATTGAAAATCTTACAAATATTGAAATATCAGTATACATGAAATTTACAAATATTCAAATACCAATATACCTGAAATTTACAAGAATTTGTTTAGATTTCTCATTTCATGTTTAAATAGAATTTTCAAATTTTGTCCAGTGACCCTGACCTCCATCCAAGATGACCACCTTCAGCGGACATAGTTTTAACATAGGGCACTATGGGAAAAAATGTTTTAAAATCTTCTCCTCTGAAACCAGTAAGCCAATATAGCAAACATGTCATCGATGGTCCTTAGATGGTCAACTTCCAAAATTGTGTTCAGTGACCCTGATCTTGGTTCAAAATGGCCACCGTCAGCGGACATAGTTTTAACATAGGACCCTATGGGAAAATTGTTTAAAAGTCTTCTCCTCTGAAACCAGTCAGCCAATTTAAAGCAAACATGGCATGGATGGTCTTTGGGTAGTATACTTTCAAAATTGTGTCCGGTAACCACGACCTCCATCCAAGATGGCTGCCATGAGAAGACATAGTTTTAACATAGAATCCTATGGGATTTGAATAGTAACTTAGATGTATTCGGCATGCAGACATTCTTAAGAGGGCTTATGTATGTCAGGTGAGCGATACAGGCTCACCTGAGCCTCTAGTTTAGATACTAACTATAAAATTGATGAGCAAAAATACTTTCTGATGAATATATAGCATTATCATAGAGTTGACATGTCTAAAATAACATAAAACCGTGGATTTTTTTTTTCCAAAAATGTAATTTGTCATTTTTTGCTTCTTTTTGCTGCCTTTAAGCCCTGAATTTCCAAGAAGGACATCTAGAACTTAAATATGTTATGGTTTCCTTTGTTTGAGGTTTTCTTACAAATGTATGTTTAATCAAATTCATATATGATATTTTTTGAAAGGGATCCGTCATGGTCGTGATCATGTGATTGTTTGTTTAATAACTACCTGTGCAATCAGTGCCTATCACCAAAAATGTTGTAAGTTCGAACCCCGTCCATGACGAGGTGTACTTAATGCAACACTATCTGATAATGTTTGTCAGTGACTTGAAATAGGTCGGTGGTTTTCTCTGGGTACTCTAGTTTCCTTTACCAATAAAACTACCACCACGATATAACTGAAATATTGTTGAAAGTGGCATAAAACACCATAAACATAAACCAAATCTAAAAAACTTTAATTAGTTTGATAAGTTCTTCTCAGAAAAAAATTTAACTTTTCTTTTAAAACTGCCGAGCTAGTCGATTTAAATCTTCTTATACTCATAATAAGCATAAATGATACAAGTTATCTGTTGCTCAATCAATATTCGTGTTGTATTCACATGCCAGGTTACCTGCATGGTTCTTAGTACAATTTCCAAACCGAAATGGTCAAAACATTTTACATATGATTATAACTTTTTTGTTCATCTAGTTAACAAATTAGAATAAAATACCATCAAATCTGCCTTCAAGGTCACCCCTATATAACAAACCACTGCCTGTAAAAGGCAGTCTCATTTTTCCCATTAATGAATAGAACATATAAATTCAACCTGTATATAAAGGGCAACTGCTCATAAAGGCCACATTTTCAGGTTCCCCTGAGTGGCCTTTATATGGTTTATGGTTATATGGTTACAAGTTTGACATGGTATCATCAAGCAACTAGCATGATATCAGCATGATATCAACATAATATTAACATAATATCAACATAATATCAACATGATATCAACATAATATCAACATAATATCAACATAATATCAACATAATATCCCTATTTTTTAATGTGAGGTTTTAATGATGTCACTGATGTCACATTGCCAAATCCTCTATAAACATATTATAGTTGGTATGTTTTGCTTGAAATTGACTTCTCATTGTATCTCACATTTCGGGTTTCGCCTCTGACGTGATATTGCTATGAGAAATCCATTCATGCAAAGCAAATCATATAGTATATATTTACATTTCTTTAATTAAAATTATGTTAAAAATATAAACTGTTATATAATTTATTATGTTTTGTGTTAAAATATAAGAGTGAGTGAGTGGTTGTTGTTTAAGACCAACTCTGCAATTATTTTCTAAGCCATCACCAATCAGTCAAATAGTTATGGTTAATGTCCCAAGGACTGTAATATGTATGATTGTAGACCAGATAAAAAATTGAAGACTCGATGGATTAGATGTTATTATTGATGTAAAATAGCATTGAAATTTAAAGAAAATGCATCAATTTTATGATAATAATTATATTACAGAGCAAATACACGGTGAACAGAGCTACCTCCACTTGGACAGATAGGTAAAACACAGGATGAACAGAGGTAATGGGAAAAGATCACATGATGTACAGAGTTATCTCCACTTGGTTTAAGAACCTTTTTTTTTTAAATGTATCAGTTATTTGTGATATTTTATTACTCTGGTGTATATTTTGTAAAAATATTTAAACCTTTGAGACTTATTCTAATTCAATATTTGAATGAGAAATTTGGCACACATAAAATGTTTTAATTAAAGGCAAGCATAATTTCTGCAAAGTTTGTTATTACAAAGTAACAAAACTATTTATGGATCTTCTTTTTAACTTTGAAGATCACATTTCTACTTTTTAAATCTATAAAATGTTTGTCTCATTTGGGTTGAATTAATTGATTGTTTCTTAATTTTGTAAAAAAAAAATGTAATGATGAAGTTGATATGAAAAAAGCAACATTTTTATATGTACAATGTATTAGTAATGGTAAAAATATATACTGACTGCTGTTTGTTTACTACTATCAGATGTCCTTATGAACAGATAATGTGGTTAGAATGTCTACTTTAAAAAGAAGTGAATCATATATGATTTGTTATGGTTTTCTATATACTATATCTCACCTTATTATGCACCACATGCCTTGCATGTTCTTGGGTTTGGAAATAACCTCCTATATTAAAACAGTATAGCTCAACACTAGATATAATTTCACTGAGGTATACTTTTCGTACTCACTACTTAACCCTCCTCCTATATTAAAACGGTATAGCTCAACACTAGATATAATTTCACTGAGGTGTACTTATCCCCATTCACTTAATAACCTTCCTCCTATATTAAAACAGTATAGCTCAACACTAGATATAATTTCACTGAGGTGTACTTTTCCCACTCACTAATTAACCCTCCTCCTATATTAAAACAGTATAGCTCAACACTAGATATAATTTCACTGAGGTGTACTTTTCCCACTCATTACATAACCCTCCTCCTATATTAAAACGGTATAGCTCAACACTAGATATAATTTCACTGAGGTGTACTTTTTCCACTCACTACTTAACCCTCCTCCTATATTAAAACAGTATAGCTCAACACTAGATATAATTTCACTGAGGTGTACTTTTCCCACTCACTACTTAACCCTCCTCCTATATTAAAACGGTATAGCTCAACATTAGATATAATTTCACTGAGGTGTACTTATCCCCACTCACTAAATAACCTTCCTCCTATATTAAAACAGTATAGCTCAACACTAGATATAATTTCACTGAGGTGTACTTTTCCCACTCACTAATTAACCCTCCTCTTATATTAAAATGGTATAGCTCAACACTAGATATAATTTCACTGAGGTGTACTTTTCCCACTCACTACATAACCCTCCTCCTATATTAAAACAGTATAGCTCAACACTAGATATAATTTCACTGAGGTGTACTTTTTCCACTCACTACTTAACCCTCCTCCTATATTAAAACAGTATAGCTCAACACTAGATATAATTTCACTGAGGTGTACTTATCCCCACTCACTAAATAACCTTCCTCCTTTATTAAAACAGTATAGCTCAACACTAGATATAATTTCACTGAGGTGTACTTTTCCCACTCACTACATAACCCTCCTCCTATATTAAAACGGTATAGCTCAACACTAGATATAATTTCACTGAGGTGTACTTATCCCCACTCACTAAATAACCTTCCTTCTATATTAAAACAGTATAGCTCAACACTAGATATAATTTCACTGAGGTGTACTTTTCCCACTCACTAATTAACCCTCCTCCTATATTAAAACAGTATAGCTCAACATTAGATATAATTTCACTGAGGTGTACTTATCCCCACTCACTAAATAACCTTCCTCCTATATTAAAACAGTATAGCTCAACACTAGATATAATTTCACTGAGGTGTACTTTTCCCACTCACTAATTAACCCTCCTCTTATATTAAAACAGTATAGCTCAACACTAGATATAATTTCACTGAGGTGTACTTATCCCCACTCACTAAATAACCTTCCTCCTTTATTAAAACAGTATAGCTCAACACTAGATATAATTTCACTGAGGTGTACTTTTCCCACTCACTACATAACCCTCCTCCTATATTAAAACGGTATAGCTCAACACTAGATATAATTTCACTGAGGTGTACTTATCCCCACTCACTAAATAACCTTCCTTCTATATTAAAACAGTATAGCTCAACACTAGATATAATTTCACTGAGGTGTACTTTTCCCACTCACTAATTAACCCTCCTCCTATATTAAAACAGTATAGCTCAACATTAGATATAATTTCACTGAGGTGTACTTATCCCCACTCACTAAATAACCTTCCTCCTATATTAAAACAGTATAGCTCAACACTAGATATAATTTCACTGAGGTGTACTTTTCCCACTCACTAATTAACCCTCCTCTTATATTAAAACAGTATAGCTCAACACTAGATATAATTTCACTGAGGTGTACTTTTCCCACTCACTAATTAACCCTCCTCTTATATTAAAACGGTATAGCTCAACACTAGATATAATTTCACTGAGGTGTACTTTTTCCACTCACTACATAACCCTCCTCCTATATTAAAACAGTATAGCTCAATACTAGATATAATTTCACTGAGGTGTACTTATCCCCACTCACTAAATAACCTTCCTCCTATATTAAAACAGTATAGCTCAACACATCTAATGTCACCAAGCTGTATTTCTTCTCTTGACACAGTATACCAGTTAAATGTTAACATACCAACTGTTTACAAAATCACAATTAATACATATATGGTTCATAGTGTATTTTGGTTGAGATTGTTCTTACCACAAAATTTGTTCATTGATATGAAAACTGATTACCAGGCTCTTTGTTGTATGACTTTGTGTTCTAATATTGTGGTTATGTTTATTTTGTATGTCTGTGTTAAACTTATGATGAATAGTGCCATGTTATATTAAAAGTTGTCATGCTTTAATGTTGATTAATTTGTGGTTGGTTGTTTTTAATTATCATAATGTTGGATCATTAGAGTAATTGAACAAGTTTTCATATTAGAAATACAACCTTTTTTTTTATTCAATAGCATGTCTAATTAATTAGTTCTCTATTCAGAAATAATTTGTTTAAATTCTGATTTCAAAATTTTTTTTTACTTAAGATATAATAAACTGTAACATGAGAAAACAATTAGATGATGACTTTCAAAATGTGCAAGACATATAATTAAATGTAGCAGTTGTGAATATACATGTACAATATATAATATTATATATCATATGGAAATATAATAAAGAAAAATAATAGTTTCACAATATTTGTCAGAAAAATTGATAGTTATTCAATACTTGTTTATTGCATAATGACAACATTCAGTTTTGAATTTTGAACAAAATACTGTGGAATATACTTTTTTCTCTTCCATTTGGATAACCTCATTTTGACATAAGAATAGATAATGAAATTCATCTCCATTCATCTCCATTTAAAATATTTATATGAAATGCAATTTTTATCTGTAATGTAGGATAAGACTTTACAATATTTTATTTAATACATAACTTCAGAATTATATGTTTTGTAACTGAATTCTCTAACAGACCGTTCCTTTACGGCATTAGTAATCCAATCAAAAGTTATTGATTTTTCTTAACTCTAGGTGTGTTCTATATGGTCCAGTTTTAGTAAAGATTGGTTCGATCTGTCATTTGGCAAATAACAAATCGTGTTTCACTTGTACATTCATGTCTTTGTTATTAATTAATATTGTAGGTTTTCGTATATTTATTCAACTATTATATACTTATATAATGTATATTGTTTATATAAAGGAGAAGATATTATAGGTTGTAATACTTGCATCTGATCATATTGTCATGTTTTTGGACAATGAAATATTTTTAAACTAACATTTTATTGAATCAGTATGTCATCACGTGACCTTTTGATAGAATTATACAGAAATAAAATTAATAATCTTAGAAGATTAATGTACAGTTGTGAATGTTAGATTTTATGTACAAAACTGTGTCCTTTTTTGCCAGGATGCATGCGATTGCATGGTAAATTGTGAGAAGGGAAAAGAGGTACTTATTTAGTGTAATCAACTATTTTTCCTATGGCACCTGTCCAACTTTCTTAAAGCAAAAAATATATTACATACATATAGAAGTTATTCAAGGTATATTACAGAAGATTTTTTTTTTTAATTTTTCTCTAATTTTTCCATATTTTAAATCTTAGTCATCTTCAGCAGTGTACCTATTTTGTGTTATATTTCCCAGAAACTTTACAGACCATATTTATACACAATAATGTTGTTCACCTCAATTCACAGAAACATTCAAAACTATTTTTCTATTTTTTGTTGTTGAAATTTTCATTTTAGTCACATTTTCATTAGAAGATGCATATTTTCTGTAAATACACATGTACTATTATTTTAAATACTAAATCTTAGGATTTCACAGAATTATTACATATACCTGGGAGCTAGGTATCTCATATACTAGTAGAGTTCAAGACCTTTCTAGATTTTTGTATAATTTATTGCATACTCCCACAGTTTACAACAGAGCTCCCTGAAACTATGCAAAATATATATTATATTCTCCAGTATATTTTAAAATCAACTCTCCCATAGTTTGCCAAATGAGGTATACGTATTCACCATTATTTTGTGTAATACACTAAAAGGGTAATTTTTTGCTCTCAATTGTTTTTATAGCTAGATATTTTAAGAATAAGTTTCTGTTTGAATTGTGAGAATTTATATTACAATTAAACTTTTAAAAAGATTCCATGAAGAAATAATCTGTTTCAAATCTAACAACAATTTCAATTATGCCATCACTTGTCATCTGTTGTCTGTCTTTATTTTTTTCAATTATCCATCACAAGTCTGAAAATGAAAACCAGGCGAACGATTGCATGATTATTGGATACTGTGAACCATTGGTTTTAAATATTCATGGTTGCTTATTATGGATATATGTGTAATTGAATTATGGAAACTAATGCTTTTCTAGAGTTTTTGTACTCATATATTTTTAACCCAGAGTTTCCTCAGTTTTGATATATGATATATGATATAGACTTTTATATTGTATTAATATTTGATGGTAAATGTTTTAAACAGTTTTAAACATAAGACGCCCATCAGTAATTTCTGTTAACAGCTCCTCTCACAGTTTTAAGTATACGGTGTACACCAGTAGTTTATGTTAGCAGCCCCTCTTCTAGTTTTAGACATAAGGTATTCATCAGTAGTTTATGTTAACAGCTCTTCTCAAAGTTTTAAACATAAGATGTCCATCAGTAGTTTATGTTAACAGCCCCTCTCACAGTTGTAAGCATAAGGTGTCCATCAGTAGTTTATGTCAACAGCCCCTCTCACTGGTTTAAACATGAGGTGTCCATCAGTAGTTAATGTTAACAGCTCCTTTCACAATTTTAAACATAAGGTATCCACAAGTAGTTTATGTTAGCAGCTCCTCTCACAGTTTTAAGCATAAGGTGTCCATCGGTAGTTTATGTTAACAGCCCCTCTCACAGTTTTAAACATATTGTATCCATCAATATATTATATTAACAGCCCCTCTCACAGTTTTAAGCATAAGGTGCCCATCAGTAGTTTATGTTAACAGCCCCTTTCTCGGTTTTGAACATAAGGTATCCACTGATACTTTATGTTAACAGACCCTCTCATAGTTATAAACATTAGGTATCCATCAGTAGTTTATGTTAACAGCCCCTCTCACAGTTTTAAGCTGAAGGTGTCCATCACTAGTTTATGTTAATAGCCCCTCTCACAGTTTTAAACATAAGGTATCCACCAGTAGTTTATGTTAACAGCTCCTCTCACAGTTTTAAACATAAGGTGTCCATCAGTAGTTTATGTTAACAGATCTTCTCATGGTTTTAAGCATAAGGTATCCACCAGTAGTTTATGTTAACAGCTCCTCTCACAGTTTTAAACATTAGGTGTCCATCAGTAGTATACCGGTATGTTAACAGCTACTCTCACAGTTTTAAAAATATGGTGTTCATCAGTAGTTTATGTTAACAGCTCATCTCACGGTTTTAAGCATAAGGTGCCCATCAGTAGTTTATGTTAACAGCTCTTCTCACGGTTTTAAGCATAAGGTGTCCATCAGTAGTTTATGTTAACAGCTCTTCTCACGGTTTTAAGCATAAGGTGCCCATTAGTAGTTTATGTTAACAGCTCCTCTCACAGTTTTAAACATTAGGTGTCCATCAGTAGTATACCGGTATGTTAACAGCTACTCTCACAGTTTTAAAAATATGGTGTTCATCAGTAGTTTATGTTAACAGCTCATCTCACGGTTTTAAGCATAAGGTGCCCATCAGTAGTTTATGTTAACAGCTCTTCTCACGGTTTTAAGCATAAGGTGTCCATCAGTAGTTTATGTTAACAGCTCTTCTCACGGTTTTAAGCATAAGGTGCCCATTAGTAGTTTATGTTAACAGCTCCTCTCACAGTTTTAAACATAAGGTATCCACTGATAGTTTATGTTAACAGCCCTACTCACAGTTTTAAGCATAAGGTATCCACCAGTAGTTTATGTTAACAGCTCCTCTCACAGTTTCAAGCTTAAGGTGTCCATCAGTAGTTTATGTTAACAGCTCCATGGAAAGTTTTAATCATAAAGTGACCATCAATAGTTTATTTTAACAGCTCCTCTCACAGTTTTAAACATAAGACGCCCATCAGTAATTTATGTTAACAGCTCCCCTCAACGTTTTAAGCATAAGGTGTCAAACAGTAGTTTATGTTAACAGCTCCTCTCACAGTTTTAAGCATAAAGTTTCAACCAGTAGTTTATGTTAACAGCTCATCTCACAGTTTTAAGCTGAAGGTGTCCATCAGTAGTTTATGTTAACAGCCCCTCTCACAGTTTTAGACAGAATGTGTCCATCAGTAGTTTATGTTAACAGCCCCTCTCACAGTTTTAAACATAAGGTATCCATCAGTAGTTTATGTTAACAGCCCCTCTCACAGTTTTAGACAGAATGTGTCCATCAGTAGTTTATGTTAACAGCCCCTCTCACAGTTTTAAACATAAGGTATCCATCAGTAGTTTATGTTAACAGCCCCTCTCACAATTTTAAGCTGAAGGTGTCCATCAGTAGTTTATGTTAACAGCCCCTCTCACAGTTTTAAACATAAGGTGTCCATCAGTAATTTATGTTAACAGTACCTCTCACAGTTTTAAGCATAAGATGCCCATCAGTAGTTTATGTTAACAGCCCCTCTTACAGTTTTAAGCATAAGGTATCCACCAGTAGTTTATGTTACCAGCTCCTCTCACAATTTTGAACATAATGTATTTATCAGTAGTTTATGTTAACAGTTCCCCTCAATGTTTTAAACGTAAGGTGTCCAACAGTAGTATATTTTAACAGCTCCTCTCACAGTTTTAAGCATAAGGTTTCCACCAGTAGTTTATGTCAACAGCTCCTCTCACAGTTTTACGCTTAAGGTGTCCATCAGTAGTTTATTATAACAGCCCCTCTCACAGTTTTAAACATAAGGTACCCATCAGTAGTTTATGCTAACAGCCCCCCTCACAGATTTAAATATAAGGTGTCCATCAGTAGTTTATGTTAGTGGCCCCTTTCACAGTTTTAAGCATAAGGTGCCCATCAGTGTCCATTAGTAGTTTATGTTAGAAGCCCCTCTCACAGTTTTAAGCATAAGATGACCATCAGTAGATTATGTTAACAGCCCCTCTCACAGTTTTAAACATAAGGTAACCACCAGTAGTTTTTGTTAACACCCCCTCTCACAGTTTTAAGCACGAGGTGTCCATTAGTAGTTTATCTTAACAGCCACTCTCACAGTTTTAAACATAAGTTATCCACCAGTAGTTTATGTTAACAGCCCCTCCCACAGTTTTAAATATGAGGTATCCACCAGCAGTTTAGGTTAACAGGTCCTCTCACAGTTTTAAACATAAGGTGTCCATCAATAGTTTATGTTAAATGCCCTTCAAACAGTTTTAAGCATAAGATATCCACCTGTAGTTAATGTTAACGACCCCTCTAAAAGTTTCAAACATAAGGTGTCCATCATTAGTTTATGTTAGCAGGCCCTGTCACAATTTTAAGCATAAGGGGTTCATCAGTAGCTTATATTAGCAGCCCCTATAACAGTGTTATACACACGGTGTCCATCAGTTGTTTATGTTAACAACCACTTTCACAGTTTTAAGCATAAGGTGTCCTTCAGTAGTTTATGTTAACAACCTCTCACAGTTTTAAGCATAAGGTATCCACCGGTAGTTTTTGTTAACAGCCGCCTCTCACAATTTTAAACATAAGGTGACCATCAGTAGTTTATATTTACAACCCCTCTCACAGTTTTAAATATAAGCTATCCAGTAGTAGCTTATGTTAACAGCTCCTCTCATAGTTTTCAGCATAATGTGTCAATCAATAGTTTATGTTAAAAGCCCCTATCACAGTTTTAAGCATAAGGTGTCCTTCAGTAGTTTATGTTGGCATCCCCTCTCACAGTTTTAAACAGAATGTGTCCATCAGTTGTGTGTGGTAACAGCTCCTCTCACAGTTTTAAGCATAAGGTGACCATCAATAGTTTATGTTAACAGCCCCTATCACAGTTTTAAGCATAAGGTGTCCTTCAGTAGTTTATGTTAGCAACCCCTCTCACAGTTTTAAGCAGAATGTGTCCATCAGTTGTGTGTGGTAACAGCTCCTCTCACAGTTTTAAACATAAGGTGACCATCAATAGTTTATGTTAACAGCCCCTCTCACAGTTTTAAACAGAAGGTGTCCATCAGTTGTGTGTGGTAACAGCTCCTCTCACAGTTTTAAACATAAGGTGACCATCAATAGTTTATGTTAACAGCCCCTCTCACAGTTTTAAACAGAAGGTGTCCATCCGTTGTGTGTGGTAACAGTTCCTCTCACAGTTTTAAGCATAAGATGTCCACCAGTAGTTTATGTTAACAGCCCCTATCACAGTTTTAAGCACACGGTGTTCGTTAGTTGTTTATGTTAACAGCCACTTTCACAATTTTAAACATAAGGTGTCCATCAGTAGCTTATGTTAACAGCTCCTCTCACAGTTTTAAACATTATGTGTCCTTCGGTAGTTTATGGTAACAGTCCCTATCACAGTTTTACACACACGGTGTCCATAAGGTGTTTATGTTAACGGCCCCTCTCACAGTTTTAAACACACGGTGTCCATCAGTTGTTTATGTTAACAGCCACTTTCACAGTTTTAAGCATAAGGTGTCCTTCAGTAGTTTATGTTAGCAACCCCTCTCACAGTTTTAAGCAGAATGTGTCCATCAGTTGTGTGTGGTAACAGCTCCTCTCACAGTTTTAAACATAAGGTGACCATCAATAGTTTATGTTAACAGCCCCTCTCACAGTTTTAAACAGAAGGTGTCCATCCGTTGTGTGTGGTAACAGTTCCTCTCACAGTTTTAAGCATAAGATGTCCACCAGTAGTTTATGTTAACAGCCCCTATCACAGTTTTAAGCACACGGTGTCCGTTAGTTGTTTATGTTAACAGCCACTTTCACAATTTTAAACATAAGGTGTCCATCAGTAGCTTATGTTAACAGCTCCTCTCACAGTTTTAAACATTATGTGTCCTTCGGTAGTTTATGGTAACAGTCCCTATCACAGTTTTACACACACGGTGTCCATAAGGTGTTTATGTTAACGGCCCCTCTCACAGTTTTAAACACACGGTGTCCATCAGTTGTTTATGTTAACAGCCACTTTCACAGTTTTAAGCATAAGGTGTCCTTCAGTAGTTTATGTTAGCAACCCCTCTCACAGTTTTAAGCAGAATGTGTCCATCAGTTGTGTGTGGTAACAGCTCCTCTCACAGTTTTAAACATAAGGTGACCATCAATAGTTTATGTTAACAGCCCCTCTCACAGTTTTAAACAGAAGGTGTCCATCAGTTGTGTGTGGTAACAGCTCCTCTCACAGTTTTAAACATAAGGTGACCATCAATAGTTTATGTTAACAGCCCCTCTCACAGTTTTAAACAGAAGGTGTCCATCCGTTGTGTGTGGTAACAGTTCCTCTCACAGTTTTAAGCATAAGATGTCCACCAGTAGTTTATGTTAACAGCCCCTATCACAGTTTTAAGCACACGGTGTCCGTTAGTTGTTTATGTTAACAGCCACTTTCACAATTTTAAACATAAGGTGTCCATCAGTAGCTTATGTTAACAGCTCCTCTCACAGTTTTAAACATTATGTGTCCTTCGGTAGTTTATGGTAACAGTCCCTATCACAGTTTTACACACACGGTGTCCATAAGGTGTTTATGTTAACGGCCCCTCTCACAGTTTTAAACACACGGTGTCCATCAGTTGTTTATGTTAACAGCCACTTTCACAGTTTTAAGCATAAGGTGTCCTTCCGTAGTTTAAGTTAACAGCCCCTATCACAGTTTTAAACACACGGTGTCCATCAGTTGTTTATGTTAACAGCCACTTTCACAGTTTTAAGCATAAGGTGTCCTTCCGTAGTTTATGTTAACAGCCCCTATCACAGTTTTAAGCATAATGTGTCCACCAGTAGTTTATGTTAACAGCCCCTATCACAGTTTTAAACATCAGTTGGTTATGATAACAGCCCCTCTCACAGTTTTAAGCATAATGTGTCCACCAGTAGTTTATGTTAACAGCCCCTATCACAGTTTTAAAACACGATGTCCATCAATTGTTAATGTTAACGGCCACTTTCACAGTTTTAAGCATAAGGTGTCATTCAGTAGTTTATGTTAGCAGCCCCTCTCACAGTTTTAAACATCAGTTGGTTATGATAACGGCCCCTCTCACAGTTTTAAGCATAAGGTGTCCACCAGTAGTTTATGTTAACAGCCCCTATCACAGTGTTAATCACACGATGTCCATCAGTTGTTTGTATTAACAGCCAGTTTCACAGTTTTAAACATAAGGTGTCCTTCAGTAGTGTATGTTAACAGCCATTCTCACAATTTTAAACATAAGGTGCCCATCAGTTGTTTATGGTAGCAACTCCTCTCACAATTTTAAGCATAAGGTGTCCATCAGTAGTTTATGTTAACAGCCATTCTCACAATTTTAAGCATAAGGTGAACATCAGTTGTTTATGGTAACAGTCACTCTCACAGTTTTAAACATAAGGTGACCATCAGTAGTTTATGTTAACAGCTGCTATTACAGTTTATGTTAACAGCTCCTCTCACTGCTTTAAGCATAATGTATAAATCAGTGGTTTATGTTAACAGCCCCTCTCAGTTTTAAGCATAAGGTGTCCATCAGTAGTTTATGTTAACAGCCCCTCTCACAGTTTTAAGCATAAGGTTTCCATCAGTATTTTATGTTAACAGCCCCTCTCACAGTTTTAAACATAATGTATCCATCAGTAGTTTATGTTAACAGCCCCTCTCACAGTTTTAAGCATAAGGTGTCCATCCGTATTTTATGTTAACAGCCCCTCTCACAGTTTTAAACATAAGGTGACAATCGGTAGATTATGTTAACAGCCCCTGTCATAGTTTTAAGGATAATGTGTCTATCAGCAGTTAATGTTAGCGGCCCCTCTCACAGTTTTAAGCATAAGGTGTACATCAGTAGTTTATGTTAACAGCCACTCTCACAGTTTTAAACATAAGGTGTCCATCAGTAAGTACTTTATGTTAACATCCGCTTTCACAGTACGTGTCCACCAGTATTTTGTGTAATACAATAAAAGGGTAATTTTTTGCTCTCAATTGTTTTTGTTGCTAGATATTTTAAGAACACCTTTTTGTTTGTATTCTATGATTGTACATAACAATTAACCTTTTTACTGTTTCTTAAAAGATTTCATGAAGAAATTAATATGTGTCAAATTTAGTAACAATTTCAATTTTGCAATTCACTTGTCATCCGTCGTCTGTCTTTACGTTTTTCCATTATCCTTCACTACCGCACTTTAAGTCACAATGAGCTCTAATTTGTGACACATATATTCCAGATTTCCGTTGGGTGAACGCCCATTTAATATACGGATTGTACAAATTAGGCTTATTTTGATTTTTTTAAATCATACAGAATTCTTCTCCTCAGAAAACATTGATTCAAATTATACCAAACGGAGAAATCAGAAACAGTTTGAGTTTTAACTTATTTGGATTTACATGCTTCGACTTTTTGTGTAAAATTTTGAATTCTGAAAATAAAAACCAGGCGAGCGATTGCATGATTATTGGATACTGTGAACCACTGGTTTTTTATATCCATGGTTACTTATTATGGGTATATGTGTAATTGAATTATGGAAACTAATGCTTTTCTAGAGATTTTCTCCTCATATGCTTTTATTGCTAGTTTTTAACGCAGAGTTTCCTCAGTTTTGATATATGATATATGATATAGACTTTTATATTGTATTAATATTTGATTGTAAAGGTTAACTTGCTTTATATGTCACCTAATGTTCCCAATGCGTGTACACAACATTTGATATAAAACATATATGTTTTCTATATTGCTTTATTATAATTTCAATTGAAATGCATTAACATGTATTTATTTACTTAAGGGTTAAGGTTATTGTGTTTAATGCCACTTCTAACAATATTTCAGTTATATTGTGGCAGACAGTTTTATTGATGGAGGAAACCGGAGAAAACCACGACCTGTTGCAAGTCTTTAGCAAACTTGATCACATAATGTTGTATCGAGTACACCTCGCC
Organism: Bathymodiolus brooksi; assembly: GCA_963680875.1. Taxonomy (NCBI): domain Eukaryota; kingdom Metazoa; phylum Mollusca; class Bivalvia; order Mytilida; family Modiolidae; genus Bathymodiolus; species Bathymodiolus brooksi. The sequence goes on along the minus strand of OY804581.1, from coordinate 31,530,554 downwards.
ATGAGCGGGATTCGAACTCACAATTTAAGTGATGATAAGCACTGATTGCACAGATAGTAAATCCAACTACTATATACCACGACCATGACGGCAACTGATTAACTTAAGAAATGCTTGTGAAGATACCAAAAGCGGTACTTAGAAGCCGTAAATTGAAGGAGAGACATTGCAATGGTCAACAGAAAAAGGACAAAAGGACCAACAATGATCCACAAAACATTACACAGAAAACTAAAGATTAAGACCAATGAAACCCACTAAAAACCGGAAGGATAAGCAGTTCCTGCTCTAGATGTGGCACATGTCTTGTTACTATATGTCCATATATAGTGAGTTGTGTATACAAAACATAATGCAATTAAAAAACATTCGGAATAAAACACTAATCCATTGAGATTCAGTATAACTAACCATGATATTATACTGTTTACATTCATAGAGGTCAACGTGCTCACCTCAAGTGGTGTTGATTGGGAGTTCGAGCCCCGGTCAGATCAATCCAAATGACTATAACATTGGTGTTTGTTGCTTCTTCTCTAAACTTGCATCAATAAGAAGTAAGAACAAAGGCTGGTGGCTCGAAATCAGAATAATGTGTCCGAATGGAGTGACATATCCACCCGCAGACTGTAGTTTTGGTGTGCCAACACTATAAAAGTCCAAGTAAGCGTGTTGGTCTAAGATTAAGTCATCGAAATGTATCAAAAACAGAAATTAATCAACCATTTATAGAGCCGGATCCCATTTGCTTAAGAAAGCTTAAATACCAATACCAACAAAACGAACAATCACCCTTCAGTTAAATTTAACACACTGAACACTGATATGACCTTGGAAATCCATATCCTGGCTTCGTATAGGCACAAACATGTGGCGGGTTTAAACCGGTTACTGGGATCCCAATCCTCCCTTCTTGATAACTGGATTTCCAACAGCAATACATATATGAACAAACGATAAAAAAAACCTGCACAGATTCGCTTCCACTCAATGAAGAATTTATTCTAAAACCTTAAACTCTAACTTAAACATTGATATGTTTTATTTGCCAGAAATATGCATAAGATATAATAAAATATGATTGAAATATTTTCCAGGCAGTCAAAAGAGGTAATTTTTTTTATGATACCCAACTTTTTCCAGTCACTTATTGTTTTTACAAAAATTAGTTCAAAATGTAGCTAGAACATTTAAAAAGACTGCATGGTAGGTTATTTTATTGTACTATATCCCAGACCATAGATATAGGTGTTTTATATTTTTATTTGATGAATTCCAGGTAATGTACCGCGCCCTAATTTTCATGGTAGCTAATATGCGAGCTTAAGCGAGCTCTTTATGGTATAAAATGTATACTTAGGATTTTTTAACAAACATGGCTGAACATATTGTCGAAGAAAAAAAAATTCTACGTTTTGTATTTGTTATTCGAGTTATCGTTCCTTACGTTTTGTAAACACCGGTTTCCGGGTAACACACTAACACACTCAACTAATGGAGATCTTCTTAACATAAAGCGCTAAGGTGATCCTGAAGTCTCGTACCCTCTCTCGTAAGGAACGATAACTCGAATAAAGGAACGACAGCTCGATTGAATGAGACTAGATTCGGCCCTAAAAAAAGTCGTCCCCAATATATCTCGGCCCAAAAAATCTCGACACTTTTGATGAAATTGCCAGATAATTTTCAGATGCGCGAGCATTTAAGGCCGTGCCGGTTTCATATTAATTATAGCAAGCGATTGATAATTGTAGGACATTGGATTAATTGTGTATGTTACCGGATCGTTTCTGTATTTAATTTGTATATTTTTGAGATTATCTCCCCTTTCCTTATACATTCTTTTCTTTCAGTATACAGCTATCCATCCACTGGATGATCACTAGCTGTTGCGCATGCGTGGGAATAAACGTCATAAAGAAATAATTATAAATAACATATTTACAAGTGGTGCCAAACAGAAATAAATTTTGTGGTTAAAACTATTTACAATTTCATTTTTATTTAAATTTGTGATTGTAGATGGCTGAGAACAGTTGGTGTTAGCTGTTCTCTAAACGTGTTGACTGTTGGGCATAGAACTATAGTTTGAGGTAGTAAATTCCAGTGAATGATTGTGTTCGGAAAGAATGAGTACTTGTACAGATCTTTGAATGCATGAAGATGTCTATATGTAAATGGATGAAATTGTCTGATTCTTGGGTCTGTTGGTATTAATATTGTTGTAGGAACTGCAACTATATGGTGAACAATCTTGTAAAACATGATAAGTTTTGTTTTGAGTCGACGTTGTTGTAATGTAGGCCAGGTGAGAGTTTGTAGCATATCTGTGACGCTGCTAGTATTATGGTATCGGTTGCAGGCAAATCTAGCTGCCCGTCGTTGGACCATCTCAATTTTATTGCAATGTTCCGCAGTGTGAGGGTCCCAAGCTGAGCATGCATACTCTAGTTTTGGACCGGACAAGAGTTAGGTATGCCTGCGACTTTATATTTGTGTTGGAGGTTTTAAGGTTTCTTTTCAAAAATTCAAGACTTTTATTTGCATTGGCTACTATATTGTTAGTATGCTGTGTCCATTTTAAGTCGGATTGAAGAGTGATTCCAAGATATTTTGCTGAAGAAACTGATTCCAACGTATGATTGTGTAGCAAGTAGTTATGTTTTACAGGATTGTTTTTGTTTGTTATTGTAAGGACTGTGCATTTCTCTGGGTGGAAAGCCATCAGCCAGTCACTTTCCCATCTTGCGGCAGCATCAAGGTCTTCTTGGAGACTATCACAATCTTTTTGGGATTTGATAGTTTTGTAGATGATGCTGTCGTCGGCGAACAGTCTGAGTTGGCTGGATTTCAAATATTCTGGTAAGTCATTTATATATACCAGAAAAAGAACAGGACCCAGAACTGTTACCTGAGGGACACCAGAGGTGACCGGAGCAATATCTGATGACTCTCCATCCAGAACTACTGTTTGTGTACGGTTTGATAAAAAGGCAGAGATCCAGTTTAATGTTTGATTCTTGATTCCATAAAATTTGAGTTTGCATAGAAGTCGTTGATGTGGAACTTTGTCAAAGGCTTTGGCAAAGTCCATGATAATGAGATCAGTTTGAATATTTTTATCTGAATTTGCGGCAAGTTCTTGAACAAAGGACAGTAGTTGAGTTTCACAGGATCTAGAATGTCTGAAGCCGTGTTGAAGATCATATAATAAACTGTTGCTTTCCAGATGGTTAAGTATGTGTTTTGTAATGACATGTTCCATAATTTTACAACTGATACAAGTGAGAGAGATTGGTCTGTAATTTACTGCGTTGTATTGTTCACCTTTTTTGTATGCTGGTGCAACATTTGCATGTTTCCAGTCAGATGGTATGCAGCCAGTCTGAAGTGATTTTTGAAAAATAATGGTTAAGATTGGAGCTGTAAAATTCTTAAGATCTTTTAGTATTTTGCCGCTGATGTTGTCTGGGCCACTGGCTGCATGCGGGTTGATGTTGTTAAGTAGTATTTGGATGTCAGGTGGTAAATACAAATGTAAACTGTTCGTTTAACCAAGAACCGATGTTGTCTCATACGACAGGTGGTCACTATGCAAAGTTAATGTGTGGTAGGTACTTAGTACGAGTGTTAGATTCTTATCAAATCTTGAAACAAGCAAACTTATCGCATAAATTTTAAAAAGAAATCTTAATCATAATATTTATTTAGAGCTACATCATACAGTTTTTTTTCAAACTATCAAGAAAATTATAAAAAAAAAAAACAGGCTTCCTCTTTATGTTTCAAATTTTTTTACCATAAAAATTAAAAATTGTAGTATTAAGAATCTCATAATTTTTCTATATCTACAGCAGTCACATGTTTTTGCATACACATTTATAATGATGAAACTTGTCAATCATAACATTAACTTTGCAGAGGCTTAGGTAAAAATTGTCTCATTGAAAGCCTTTTTTTCTGGAAATAGAAGAGTTGATACGATATTCCAGAGCTTGTGGTTCCTATCAGGATTTCCTTGATAGAGGGTTGCTGCTAACATTACAAGAAAGCTACTGAACCAAGGGTTCCTATTGGTAAAGTTGAAGCCATCACTTCGAAAGTTTTAGTCTCCACCAAGACTTAGTTGCTCGTTATGGAATATCTGTGTCACAAATGACCACGGATATGTTCAACTTGTTGTAAATACTTCCTGGTCCTTTCCTCATTCATGACTCACCGGGTTTGTAACTAGATTAACACGATGGGTGCCACTAGTGGAGGAGAAACTGCTTACCCTTCTGGAGCACCTGAGTTCACCCCCAGTTTTTAGTGGGGTTCGTGTTACTCGATCTTTAGTTTTATTTGTAATGTTTTGTAGATCATTGTTTATCCTTTTTCTTAAAAAAAAGTATAGAATATATGTACATTGTTTAGAAGAATATAGGTAAATACATTGTTTAGAAGAATATAGGTAAATACATCGTTTAGAAGAATATAGGTAAATATGTGTACAGGACTTAGAAATGGGAAAAGTTTAGGCTTTGAAGAGCATCTGTTTAGTGCAAAATACACATACAGTAAAACCCGTCTTATGTGATCTTCATTGGGAACTAACGATATAATTGAAATATAGTTAAAAGTGGCGTTAAGCACCGTTGTTGGTCTTTTTGGTAGACAAAACCGAAATATCCAGAGAAAATAAAAGAAATGTCAAAAGTAACCCTGCCACATTTCTGTGCCTGTCCTTAGCCAGGGCCTGGATTTGAATGCCAGACAACTCGCCCACGGACAACTCGGACCGTAGTAAAGGACTAGTCGGACCGTAGTCCAAGACTACTCGGACCGTATTATTGATATTTAATTGTAAATAATAAATAGTGAATTTCAGATATTATGAGGATATATATTTCTTCTGAAAATAATATTTTGTTAATAATAAATGTTTAGAATTATCAATTTACTTAACTTACTAGGTATAGGAATCTTTTAATTTTGAAAAATATCGGTCCAATAATACAGACAGCTATTTACTCCGATATGATATCTTGCCACTGAGTGACGATTATTTGGAAAAGATATTTGGACAATTTTCATTGGATTTTACTTTTAATACTGTAACTAAAAAATTTGTAATAGTTTTGGTTGGATATTTTGATAACATGATTGAAATCGATAAAGATCGAAATGTAAAACGGGTGAAAAGCCTGACATAAATCTATATAAATCAATTGAACGTTTACCATTTCATCAACATGACGCTTTTATTGAATCAAGCGTATTCTCAATCCGCCATTCCTAAAGAATTACAATTGTTCGACAATGACCCTAACCAACTCGTGGCTCAAAATCAATGTTATTCTGTCCTAAAACCTAAATCTGCATTAAGCACAGCCAATGATATTGTATTTCAATTTGCAACCAACAAAAATCTATTTGTTGAACCATCTCAATGCTATATAGTATATACAACTGGTCTATAATGTAACCAAAAAGACGGCCTAAGTGGCCATAGCGAGAAACTAAGTATTTCTAAAATTGTCATGAAACAATATAAAAACGCAAAACCTCAATATTTTTAACATTATTTTACAGTATGAAATGGTTACTGTATTGCTGATCCCCTTTATTAAATTTGCTTATAATAGCTTTTGTTTTCAATTTATGATTTCCGTCAATTTTATTAAAAAAATACTAAGACAACAATAATTATTGATGGTCCGAGTAATCTTTTCATACGGTCCGACTAGTCCTCGTTTATGGTCCGAGTTGTCCGCAGGCTGAGTTGTCTGGTTACCCTGGATTTCAAACAACATATGTCATGGTCTCTTTTTGTGTGATGTTTTGAGGCGAGAGGTGGTTGTTAGTTGAATTGTTGACCATCACTGTTTTAACTTTCTTTTCATACTTCATCACATAAAGTTCACCTTACCCCTGTAGTGATGATCGGCAGATTGCATATGTAGATATAAAGTACCATACAATAACAGTCATGGCAGCCCATGTGATGTCGGATGATTAAAGCAGTAAAGTTAACGCTAAACACCGAAGACGGATGCCGTGTGATGATAATAACTTTCATATTTTTATGGTCATTTTCTTGAAAATTTGATTCACCGAATGAAATACATTCAAACACATTTCCTGATTTTGATCCAACCAGTCTTTGCTATAACTTCCAACAGCTGTGTGCTTAGGAGAAGCAGCAAATACCAATTTTATAGTCTTTGGTTTGACAGGTTGTTTTCCCGAGTTGGCGAGTCGTGTATTTGGATTAGGTTGTTCGCACCCATTAGGTCAGCTAGTCCTTGTTGTATCTCTCTGTCTGGTCCACATGCTGTTTGTGTGTCCCATCTTATGTCAGGGCAATTGAAATCCCCTGTTACTGGTTTAAGATAATGCAGGGCTGTTTCAAATTCTGCTCGTTTATCTTTAATACTGCGGCAATTGACTCATGATGCGTATGTTTTTCTTCACTGGTGTGTCATATGAATTGCTGCTTAGGTATGATCTAGGAGAGTTCCTTGTGGATATTGATCTAGTAGTTTCCTGTATAGCTGTTTGGACTGCTTGCTTTTATTGGGCTAAATACAGATGGTATGGACTCTAGGGTAATGTTTAAGTCCGAAATTGGTTCGTATATGTTTGTTAATTCCAATTCGTAACTTCTAAATGTGAATGTGCTAACATTGATGCTTTCACATTTGCAGCACAGCCAATGTACATTGGATCTTTCTAGTAGTTCATAATCCTGTGTACATAGCTCTATGCAGGATTTGTGGTACCATATGCTACAGTCATCGCAACAAACTCCCTGGCAGTTCCATGTAACTGGTAATTCACAAAGTCCACAAGGATAGACACTGACTTTCTTGTGTGGCCCGGGGTTTAGTTCTATGTCTCCTGATAGTATTATAGTTAGTATTAATACGTTTTTGTATTTGTTGGTATAAGTTGGCAGGCATAGTGGCCGTCTACCTGCACTATGCATCTTGGTGTTCATCAAGTTATGGATTAGATGTTGGTGGTTCCATGATTTTGTTGTATCTTTGGTGTTGCTCAGGATTATGTGCATCAGCAATATAACAGTCAGTGTAAACATGATGATTCAGTATAGTGCGGAAAAACCCACGCTGACTAAATCTGTTTACTGCGACTGTTTAGTTCGTGTTACTATTACTGATACTATCCCAGCAATCTCTGTCGGCCTGTTCTGATATTTTCCTTAACCAGGTTTTTGATAGCAGGCTGTCTGGATGGATGCCGTCTGAGTATAATTTGAAGTTGTAATATTTTTTGGTCTTATTTCCTCTCCTTTCCACACCGGTACTTGTCGTTGGCTCTCAGATATGATGAAAAATCTGGCGCGAATGTGTGCCAAGACTGTTGTTTAGTTCTCTGACTTTTGCCGTTTAATGTGTATATTTGCTTTGACAGGTTTTCATCTTGTTCTACAAATACATTGGGGTCTTTGTGTCCTTTTGATTCATTCCAGTTTTTGATAGAGTAGACTGGTGTTTCCAGGAATGTTACTTTGGTGCCTAGGTATCTGTTGATAATTTTCATAATTTCATTATATTTAGATATCATTTTATCAACTTCTTCGTCGTTTTCTGATTTCAATGAGATGTATTTCTTGTTTTTTGATGTGAGATTACAAGTTCCCATCAATACGTATAGCCATATGTCGCCGTAGTTTATTATTTTCTTGGATATGTTAGACTTGAGCCACTGTGTGCTGTCTTCTATTTTTGCTCCACTTTTGGGTAGCCAGACTATTTGTTTTTCAACATCGTGGCAGGCATATTTTTTCAAGTAATTGCCTTTGCTATCTGTTTATAATCCAAGCAAAAACCTATACCCCTTTTCAGACAGTTGTGTCAAAAAGTATACCCCATGCCAGACTTGTGCCAGACAGATAATCAAAAATAGGACCCCGATTGTCAAAACATCACCATATAATTTAATTTGATTTGAAAATTTCGATCTGATTGGCTAATCCGCCTGGAGAAAATTTTGGTCATACTCGATAACCTGGGTTGGTATTGTGACGTCACCAACGTGTTCATCCGCCAACAACAAATTCAAATAGTTACATGAAATAATCGTAATTAATGCATAAAATCGAGGAATCATTAATTTTTTATGTAAAAATTAAATTATAAGGAATATTTGAAATTGTTGAACAGGTTATACTTGTATAACCTGGTTTGGGTCAGTTTACGCTTTTCATAAAACGCTTCGCGGTTTATTAAGCGTAAACTGACCGAAACCAGGTTATATCGTATAACCTGTTCAACAATTTCAAATATTCCTTAAGTATATAGGAAGTTATCCCCCCACGTAACAGTCATTTTCATTTCGTCATTCGGCACAGTATAGCTGGAATATCACTGATGTGACGTTTAGCAGTCAACAATCGATAAATCCATCATTTCGTCATTGCTAGATGAAGAACGATTTTTTTTAATATGACCTGGAAAACAATGAACTATCTTTTTCTACGCTTAAATGATACTTTCTCTATTTTTTTCATTTAATTTTTGTCTTGTCTTTCCCCAAGAAATTGTTTCGTTAAAATAGGTTTTATTTCATTTTGTATTATTCCGTTTCGTTTCGTTTCGGTCAATTTCGTTTCGATTTATTTCGTTTCGTTTCGGTAAATTTCGTTTCGTTTCGATGAATTTCATTTCGATTTATTTCGTTTCGTTTCGTTTCGATATCGTTTCGCATTTTACAGGTAACCATCGTTGACCGGCACAGCTCCAATACTCATCTCCTTAGTTATAGACATTAAGATGAGCTAAAATCCTTAATATATTTATTTATTAAAATCTAAAATTAAATGATTATAGGAAATTGTACATGACATTGTCAGGACGTTAGTGTTATCCTTAGTTTTGTGGTTCATGGCAGTATCAATCCGGAACACCATGCTACTTTTGACTTTCCACAGAATCGATATAAAATCCAGAGGATACGAATATCATGGAAGACCAAAATGAAAAAGAATCGAAAACTTCGGCCAATTTGCTGTATCCAGAACTTATGTCCCAAGATGAACTGATAGCTGTTCTGAAACAAGTTTGTCTTTTTGTTCTACAAAGTTTTCTGTATTTTAACCAGCGAATTCATAGATATCTCTGCAATATTTGCCGTCACCCCGCACCCCGACCAATCGTCTCATGACAATGTCAATGATGAGTTGGTGATTGTTGTTTAACTCCAAGTCAGCAAATTTTCAGCTATATCATGGCGAGAACAAGTTAATTTTCAATGACATGATGATGAGGTCCGCTTTGTTCTAGATGAACACGCCGAGTTGTATTTGTGTAGTGCTAGATCTCTGAACTTAATGAAGACTGAAACTGAAAGTGAAACGACAGTCCGCGTGTAGACATGTCGCTCCACTGTCATTGGGACAAATTATTCTGATTCTGAACCAACCAGTTTTTGCTCTTTCTCCTTAATGCTGCGTGCTTAAGCCTTAACGAAGAAGCAACAAATACCAAATTTATAGGGGGTCAGACATATAATCCAACAGCCCGATAGTCCGACGGTCCAGTAGTCCAATAGTCCGACAGACTAAGTCCATTTAATAGCTATTCCATGAAAATAAAATATATGTTCTTTATGAGAAATGTTCGCTTAGTCAAGTTTTGTGTGTGAAAGCAAGATCCGTCGTCAAACTGGCATTGCAAGATTCTTATTGTGGTTTACTGATGTATATATATTAAAAACTGGTGTTGAAAGATTCTTATAAGGTTTACTGAAGCATATATATTTATATTAAAAATTTTTCGTCAAATTAATTTTCAAGACATTTACTTTTAGGGAATTCAAGAAAACAGGTCCGAATATATTGTCTAGATCCGAAATATGTAGCCTTTACCTTTTGTTCCGGTTCACTCGGCGGCGGTTGGTTCATCTAACCAAGACAGTCTTTTCAGTACAGAAAAAATAGGATCGGTGGGGTAATGGTTAGCGTGCTCGTCTCGAGTGTGGTAGATCGTGGGTTCGAGCCGCGGTCGGGTCAAACCAAAGACTAATATTGGTATTTGTTGTTTCTCCGCTAAGCATGCAGCATTAAGGAGAAAGAGCGAAGACTCGAAATCAGAATAATGTGTCTGAGTGGAGCGACACGTATACCCGGGGACTGTTGTTTCAGTGAGCTAGGACTATAAAAATCCAACTCTGCGTGTTTTGTTCTCGTATGAAGCGGACCCAGACTTGGGGTCAATTACTTTCAAATGTAATCGATTACATTGCAATTACTTTCCAATTTTCATGATTACATTACATTACGATTACATCAATTTTCAAATGTAATCGATTAAATTACAATTACTTTGTAAATGTTAATCAATTACATTACTGATTACATTTAATGTCATGACAACCAATATATTAATGTTTTATGTTATTTTTTCTCATGTGCATCTGTCCAATATCTCTTTTTTTTTAATGTATTTCTTACTCGGAACACTATATGAATTACAATTCAGTTTTAATGTGATCATTACATGCAATAACATACAGGACATTGTAAATTATAAACAGCAATTCTCATTTTCCTTTCTTTCATAAAATATGTTGTGTCTTATTACTATGACCAATATTCATTCCATCTTATACTATTTGTAAATATTATAACATACATTTGCACATTTTAATAATATATGTCAAATAATTTCAATCATCCTGTCAAAGGCTATTGTGGATAATAAACTAGCAGCTAACCTGTGCCACAGATCAAATTAGTAATTAAGGTCTTATTTATGACACCAAATTATGTAACAATCGCCATGACTAAATTTCACACCATTTCAATGTGTGTCCTTAATATATAATTCAGAAGATAAAAAAAACAAAAGTCATTCTGATTCTAAAAACTTGCTTAAAAATATGTATAATTTCTCAGTCATTGTGCTATATTTTAATTTAAATTTAAACATATTTATTGTCTAATAATGACAAAGATAAAAAGATCAGACACAAGTTTTTTAACTCAGTATTGTTGAGATTAGGATTCCGAAGAAATCTTCTGTCTGTATCTCTCATTTCGTCGGAAGCCTATTCTCAACGAGATTATGTCTTCTCCGGTAAAAGATTATCATTATTCCACCAGAGGGGGAGCATACTGTTTTACCTCTGTCTGTCCTTCCGTCCGTCCAAGATATTTTTCGTCGCATTTTTCTCAACAACTACTGATGGCAGAAATCTGATATTTGGTCACAAGCTTCATATACATTTGTAGGTATGCCATATTGTGGGAAGTGTTTTTGGACCCGTCACATTCCTACATCCTGTTTGCCGACTTAGTTGGTTTTTATACACATTGAACATATATGCGGGGGTATCATAAATGAGCATTAGCTCACAGTTCATCTTGTTTTTTGCAGATTTAAACTAGAAAATGTGTCTATATATGAAATCTTACCTGTGCTTGATCTGACACAATCCGTCCATGACCCAAAAAAATGTGCATCGGAATGCATCGGGGGTCATATTTTAAATTTCGAGAATATCTTTGTTAGTACTTATGACGATTAAACTGGATATACAGGGCAGAAAATTTCTTCGGAAGTCTAATCTCAACAAGATTAGGAAGATCACTGTTCCTATTGACCAGCAATCTTACAAAGATATCCTGGTCTCACTGGTTTTCGACTGTCCAACACACAAATATTTATTATTAATATCGCAAGAATCAATACAGTGACCAGAATCAAAACTGTTGTTTCAGTGGGTTAGCACTATAAAAATCCAACTTGGTGTGTTGGTCTAGAACAAAGCGGACCTCATCATCATCTCATTGAAAGTTAACTTGTTCTCTCCATGATATAGCTGAAAAGTTGCTGAGTTGGCGTTAAACAACAAGCATTCATTTAATCACTCACTGAAAGGTGACTGGTCCCTTACCAAGTTCACATGAATGAACCAAACTGTGGACTGACACTTATGCGCATACAAAACTGCCTTAAAGGACACCTGCATATAATAAATCACTGCCTATAAAGGATAGTTTAATTTTCTCCATTTATTGAATAGTGCATTTTAATTTGAACTGGTATAAATACTATATAAAGAGCCCATTTTAATTTTGAACTGGGATAAATACTATATAAAGGGCCCATTTTAATTTGAACTGGTATAAATACTATATAAAGAGCCCATTTTAATTTGAACTGGTATAAATATTATATAAAGAGCCCATTTTAATTTGAACTGGTATAAATACTATATAAAGAGCCCATTTTAATTTGAACTGGTATAAATACTATATAAAGGGCCCATTTTAATTTGAACTGGTATAGATACTATATAAAGAGCCCATTTTAATTTGAACTGGTATAAATACTATATAAAGAGCCCATTTTAATTTGAACTGGTATAAATACTATATAAAGAGCCCATTTTAATTTGAACTGGTATAAATATTATATAAAGAGCCCATTTTAATTTGAACTGGTATAAATACTATATAAAGAGCCCATTTTCAGCTTCCCTTCTGTGTCCTTTATATACAGGTTTGACTACTTAATAAAAAATACATTACATGTAATAATGAACAGATTATGACAAAAGTTGTCTTAGAAATTTGATTGTTTAATTCTTTATTTATTTTATGAGGATTACATGATACAGCCAGAGGCTACTAGTAGCTCTACTCGTATGATAATTTGGTTATATATGTGTACTATTCTTATTTTTATTAAAATATTTAAATTACATGTACATTTTTGTACATTTGTATAATTATTAAAATGCTGTAGGGGCTGTCGTGGCCGTGATCGTATGGTAGTTGGATTTACAACTACCTATGCAATCAGTGCCTATCACCACTGATGTTGTGAGTTTGAATCTCGATCAGGGCGAGGTGTACAACATTATGTGATAAAGTTCTTCAGTGACTTGCGAAAGGTCTGTGGTTTTCTCCGGGTCCTCCGGTTTCCTCCATCAATAAAACTGACCTCCACGATATAACTGAAATATTGTTGAAAGTGGCATTAAACACCATCAAACAAACAAAACAAACTTATTTTTATTCAAATATTTAAATTACATGTACATTTGTATAATTATTTAAATGTTGTATTTCAGAGGTATATTCAAAATGAAGACTTGTCATCGTTATCTAAGGAAGGATTGGTGGAACTATATTACAGTTATGTGCTTCCATTACCTCAGAGAAAGTATAGATTAAATAGACGTGGAAAAGAAATGACAAAGAAACAAATAGTTATGGCTAAGAAAAGAAAAATATCTACAACAGATGATTCAGAACCTCCTAAAAAGTCAGTCAATAGATCATTTGCACATTTCTGACTTAATTCTAAAATTACATGTTTTTTTTCACGTTTGTATTTGGAGTTACTTCCCTTATATATATTTCTCCCATACTCTGTACAAAATTTAAATGTTGTAACAACTTGTGAATTTTCTAAAAAAAAAAAAAAAAATGCTATGGAATTATCCTATGATTTTTTTTACAAGTTTCAAATATCTACAAATTTTCTTTGTCCTTTCCACAGGTACCATTTTTCTCACCACAAGGGAAATAACTCTTTTAAAAAACGTTAAAAAACCTTATAATTTTAGAATCAAACCGAGAATGTGCAGATGGTCTAGTAACAGATATTACTAAAGTAACTACCGGTATATATATATATAATAGATACTTGTTCTCGAACCCAGTTAGTTGTATTCATAGAGAACCGCATCGGTGGTGTAATGGTTAGCATGCTCGCCTCGAGTGCGGTAGATCGTGGATTCGAGTCCCAATTGTGTCAAACCAAAGACTATATAATTGGTATTTGTTGCTTCTCCGCAAGGCACGCAGCATTAACTTTAAGGAGTAAGAGCAAAGTCTAATCCAAGTGGAGCGACATATCTATCCCGCAGACTGTTGTTTCACTGAGCTAGCACTATCAAAATCCAACTCAGCATGTTGTTCTAGAACAAAGCAGACCTCATCATCATCTCATTGAAAATTAACTTGTTTTCTCCTTGATATAGCTGAAAAATTGCTGAACAACAATCTTTCACTCACTGCATTCTTGGATAAGTTGAAGGGAAATAATGGTTGTTAATCTATGATTATTAGCCCCCTACCGGCGAAAGCCGAAAGGGACTATAGTTTTAGGTTCCGTCCGTCTGTCACATTAAAATTTTAAGTTGTCCGGACTTTTTTTTTACGTCCTTTGATATATTGACTTGATATTTGGTATGTGGCTATATCTAGATGAGTTACAGTTTAAGTTCGAATTTCGTTCCAGTCGAATGATTTTTGGCTGAGTTATGGCCCTTGAACTTGTATTTTTTGTTCAAATTTTAAGTTGCCCGGATTTTTTTTGGACGTCCTTTGATATATTGACTTGATATTTGGTATGTGGCTATATCTAGATGAGTTACAGTTTAAGTTCGAATTTGTTCCGGTCGAATGATTTTTGGCTGAGTTATGGCACTTGAACTTGTATTTTTTGTTCAAATTTTAAGTTGCACGGATTTTTTTTGGACGTCCTTTGATATATTGACTTGATATTTTGTATGTGGCTATATCTGGATGAGTTACAGTTTAAGTTCGAATTTTGTTCCGGTCGAATGATTTTTGGCTGAGTTATGGCCCTTGAACTTGTATTTTTTGTTCAAATTTTAAGTTGTCCAGACATTTTTTTGACATCCTTTGAGATATTGACTTGATATTTGGTATGAGATTATACCTAGATGAGTTACAGTTTATGTTCGAATTTCATTTCGGTCGAATGATTTTTGGCTGAGTTATGGCCCTTGAACTTGTATTTTAAAATCTAGTCACTACAAGGTGATACTTCTAATATTTTAGGTCCTCTGATTTTTGCGGCCGGTAGGGGACAATGTATTGCTATGTGCAATATCTCAGAATTCTTGTTTCTAATAAATTGACTTTTTGGTTAATTGGAAGGAATTTTTTGGTCCCTTGGAGTTTGATATATTGAATGAATGATTGGTATTTAACACCAACGTTTGCAGTATTTCAGCTATATCATGGTGTGATCAATCGAAGGGGGAGGGGGGTATACTGTTTTACCTCTATCCGTCCGTCCTTCCGTCCGTCCAAGATATTTTTCGTCGCACTTTTCTCAGTAACTGTTGATGGCAGAAATCTGATATTTGGTCACAAGCATCATATAGGTATACCATATTGTGGGTAGCGTTTTTGGACCCGTCAGATTCCTACTTCCTGTTTGCCGACTTAGTTGGTTTTTATACACATTGAACATATATGCACATTTTTCGTGACATTTTTCTCAGCAACTATTGATGGCAGAAATCTGATATTTGGTCACAAACTTCATATAGGTACCCCATATCGTGGGAACCGTTTTGAACCCATCGGATTCCTACTTCCTGTTTACCGACTTTGTTGATTTTTATACACATTGAACATATATGCTCATTTTTCGTCGCATTTTTCTCAGCAACTGTTGATGGCAGAGATCTGATATTTGGTCACAAGCTTCATATAAGTACCCCACATTGTGGGAAGCGTTTTTGGATCCATCAGATTCCTACTTCCTGTTTGCCAAAGAGCGGGGGTATCATAAGTGAGCATTAGCTCACAGTTCATCTTGTTTCAATTAATTTCCTCAACTAGAAGCTCCTTAGAAATAAGACATTAATGTGTATAAAACAATTGGGTTACAATATATGTACAAATGAAAAGAAAAAAATTCAAAATTGTGCAACCTGCAACAATTGTAAACAAATTGGATAAAGTGTTGACGTTTAGAATGTCTGACAAACATCTAAGCCGTGGATTACAAAATATTTCAGTGAATAATTGGAATTAAACGGAAACATTGCGGTCTTTCTTCATTATTTGATAAATAATTACATGTATGTGTAAATTTACCATGACCAATACAACATCTTGTCAGGACCACCTGTTCCTTGTGGTTTTGACTACAAACTGTAGAGTCTTGCCAACTAAGGAATAAATTTCATGCAATTTGTTATTAATTTTCTGGTCCTAACTGCCCTGCCAGCGTTGTAAAATATGTTTTCCCTTGGACTTCGAAATAATAAGATAGAACTGTATTTATATCTTTGTTTGAAGTGCCATATGTGTAAAATATTAAAACTTTCTGACGAAGTCTCTATGTGATGCCAAGAAAAAAAATACCTGTGTTTCCGCTAACCTGCTCTAAAATATTAGGGTTCGTAGGTAGGAAAAAGATTTTATTTTTAAAAATATTTTTAGCTAGTTTCTACAGGGAACACATTCTGACTTTAATAGTGCTTGTTCAAAAATGGCCAAACAAACTTTTAGAGTAGGCACAAAAAATTAGGGTCGGTAGGGTTAGCGGAAACACATATAAAAAATGTTTGCCTGATGTGAATGGAAGTCACTGTTGAAAGCTTCCATTTTTGTTACTGATATATATAATACTGATTTCTTTTTTTACAGGAAATCGTCTGCTGACTCAAGTTCAAGGTTACTATCCTCGTTCAACATTACATCACATGGAGAGCGTCTGAAACCTCCACCATCTTGTATTGATTATTCTAAAAAGAAAATCTCGCTGAGTTCTAAAAACAAAACAGAACAAAATATAGCATCACAACTAGAAAATACTAATTTAAATAGTGACAGCAGAGAAAACGACGTTACACAAACATTGCAAAAGAAAATTGTAAAAATAACATTGAATTCATCATCCACTGACTCACCTAAAAGAATTAGACTCAATTCATCATCATCGTCATTATCATGTGACCAAAATAATTCTAGTGATTCATCAAAGAAAGTAAAGTTAAACTCTCCAACATCTCCGAGTAAGGAAGCTAGTTTTAAATCCACAATCAGTGTAATCAACAAACATTTAGGTGAAACAACAGACCTATGTAGTAAAGAGAGACCAAAGACCACAAATGATTCAAAGGTAATATATTTATCTTTTAATTAAAATGTAACTTGTTCTCTCCATGATATGGCTGAAAAATAGCTCACTTGGCTTTAAGCAACAATCAATCACTCAATCTTTTAAATTAACATGTCATAGCCTCTGTCAATGAAACTGATGGACTGCCAGGTATCAATTTAATAATGCTTCTCTGTCAATTAAACTGATGGACTGCCAGGTATGAATTTAATAATGCTTCTCTGTCAATTAAACTGATGGACTGCCAGGTATCAATTTAATAATGCTGTCAAGCAGCATACAATGTAACAAGGGAAGTAGAAATCAGTGAAATTTTAGCTGAAGTTTTTCTTTTATTTACCATAATTGGTTATATAGTACACCTTGATTTATGACATACATCCCTACCATCATCTCTTTCAATAATTAATTCTAATAGAAGTATTTAAGCCATTTTACTTCTTGTGTATAATACACATCAAGGCATGTCAAAATTATAATTTTACCATAATTGGTTATATGTAGTACACATTGATGTATCACACACACATCCCTTCTGTTCTTTTGCTGCTTTATTATTAGTCAGAATAAACTCAAATTTCAACTGCAACTTCATGGCAATGAGTAGTTAAGCATCAAGTTTTTTTTGTGAAATACTGATTATGCAAATTGGGCATGATATTCAGAAAAAAATCACATTTAATTATCCTCCTCTGTACCTACATTACTATTTTAAAGCAAACTTGACTGGGATGGTACTTGGGTGGTTCCCTTTCAAAATTGTGTCCATTAACCCTACTCCCCCTTCAAGATTTCCACTTTTACTAAAAAATATGACACTGCATTTCTTGGAGTGTTTGGAATAATAAGTCAATATTTAGTGCTATAATAGGTAGTTTTATGTCTTTTTATATTTTATGTTAATTACCTGTAATTATTAACTTGATATGGTAGTACTTCCTTCAATCCCAATATATTTTTTAATTACAGCCAATTGATACACCTGAAGGATCAACAACGAAGAAACCAAAGATTGCAAGAATTTCATGGCCGTGATATGACGTTTGTTTTAAATATAAAGATGTTTATCTAACAGAGTTATTTGTAATTTACTAAATTGTACTTAATATCATGTTTTCTGACAGGGATTTATTTTCATTACTTACTTCAAAAATGTATGTTAAAGAGAGAAACAGTTGTACAAATAGTATGTACCAAATAATTTTATTTTAAAAATGCATTTATTATTTGAAATGAGCGTGTGATTGGAATAAAATGGGATTAATATAGTTTATTTAATTAAATAAAAGTCCATTATGTCCACATTTATATTGAGGAATCTACCAGTAAAACTAATGGTGCATTTATATTTTGTCTTTAGATGGTGTATTTATTATTTCATATAAATAATAAAATGTGTTTCATTTGCCTTCTTTTTGAATTTTCCTCTTCAAAATTAACAATTTCATCAAGAAATGCCAACTAACTATTGGGGATCCCATCATGGTTGTGATCGTATGGTAGTTAGATTTACAACTACCTGTGCAATCATACCTGTTAACCTCTGGGAACTGCTAGGGGGGGAGATCTCCCCCCTACCAACTCTTCTAAGAGGGAGATTTTGTGCGTCGCCTTTAAGCGCACAAAATTGTACCTTGTAGTTGCATACATGTGATAAGAGTTGCTATGCTACAACTGGAGATTTGTAAATTTTTGGCTGGAGATTTGGTCTCATAACTGGAGATTTTTTATCGACGTATTTGATGCATGTTTTTATTGTTAATTGATGTTTTCTTTTTGTTTGTTTCAGTATTGAACCAACTGCATCCCATTTCAATATATATTGTTTACATTTCTGTCTTATTAGTAGTGTTTCATATGATGAATGAAGGATAAAAACTGTATTTATAATTTATTCATAATCATTCATAATCATAAGGTTATAACAAAGCAATAACAATGAAGACAGAATGCTCTGAACAATAAAGTCATAGAGCACTAAAGTTAAAAAGTCACTTTGCTGCTGGTGTGTTGGGTGATAGCATACGTTTTGGCATTTTTGTGGTTTATCAATTCCATCCTGGAACTTAGTCCTTAAATAATACTTTGATCGGCTTTGGTCCCAAACAAGCCATAACAACTCAATCCGAGATGAATTCATTGCACGTTTGATTGAAATAAGAAGTTTTCCTCGGCATCAAAGGTTGTCCGACTCCTGTTTGCACAACGGTTTATAACTATTTTTAATTGCCGCTATCACACTTCTAATCATCTAAGCGTGTGCCACAAACCCACTTCCTTATCCCAATTAACTGTCAATTAGTGGATAATTGTTGTATAATCATCAACACCTTAATTAATCTCCATGACCCAATTTACCTGTAAAGGTGTCAAACAGATCAATAACCGGATATGATTTAAACACCTTTACCATTCGTATCTCTTGGCGTTTTTCATCAGCACGGGAGTTCCAAATGGGGAATTTCCAGAAATATTGATCGCAAAATGTAGGTCAAGATTTTATTGTACTTTATTTTTGTGTTGGGGGGAGGTCGTTCGGGAGGAAAAGGTGTGTGGGGGGGATTAATGTCTCCCGCGCATGAGACCCAGTCCATGCGGGAGACTCCCGTGAAAAGGGGGAGGGTTAACAGGTATGTGCAATTAGTGGCTATCACCACTAAAGTCGAATCCCACTCATGGTGAGGTGTACTTGAGACAACTTTATCTATTAAAGTTTGTCAGTGACTTGTGGTAAGTCAGTGGTTTTCTCCTGGTACTCCAGTTTCCTCTTCGAATATATATGTGTAGCTCAACCATGTTAACTATTTCATTGCTTTTTTGTCTAACCAAATTTAAGTTTCTGGTTCTGAATGGAATTCCAAGATGTCTGCCACTTTTTGATATACAAATGTATATGCAATTTTTTAGGTGTATTGGAAAATATTTATGAAAGATTCTTCTCAGAATCCACTAAACTGTTTGAGCCCAAAATGTACAAGAATTGACATGGGATGGATGGTTCTTCACCTCTTTTGGGGTATTGACTTCAAGATGGTCATCATCATAACTTATCAGGAAAGTTTTAAAATCTTCATGAAGAAAACCATTGAATTGTTTGATCACAATCTGTAGTGTACAAGAATGATTATTGAAATGTAGGATCTTTGACCTTTTTAAAAAGCCACAATCATTGGATGTTTTTTTAACCTGGTGATCTACTAAGTTAAACAGTGATGGCCAACAGTTCAACCAATATCAAAATCCTTGACCACAAAAAAAACCCATGACATTCCGGTAAAATTCTTGATCCTGGCTTGGGACAGGAACAAAAATGTGGGTGGGGTAAATCCGTTAATGTGATCGATCCCCCTAGATAATTGGATCTCAAAAGGCAATACAGATATAAACAAACAATAAAAATAAACCATCACATATTCGCTTCCACTCAAAAAGACCAAACTCAATCAAAATATGAACAACAACATAAACATGGACAGTAAAATATCAGGGTCAGTGAATGGTCTTAGTTAACTAATAAACTAGCTAAGAAGTTACTCTTAGGGCAAAACAATCATAACTACTAACTAGTACATCATCATAATCTTATAAAAAAAAGTATAGCTGGGAAATTGCTGACAATAGTGATATTAAGAAGAAACCAAATAAGATTATCCCTCTGTGTAAGACTCAACAAAGACGAGAATAATGTTTTTCTCTTGTATGATATCTGACTGGAACCGGCTGCCACAGCCCATAGTTACGAGTCACTTGGTTAAAACATTCAAGGCTGCCCTCTCCTCAATTAAATACTATATTATGAAACCCGTAAATACTTTTAACCTTCTAAAATTGTCGTGTGCAACCTCTGATATAATCTTCAACTTGTGTTTTTTTGGTAGAAGTAGAACACAATAGTTTTGTTATAATTTATTCAAGCTAAAAGAATGTATCAGTTTACAAAACAAATTAACAACATATAAAAGCAAGCATCTATTTAATAGAAAGACTTAGGGTATTTATATAACATAGGAAAATCATTATCCTTATTTTACTTAGAAATTGAATTCCATGCATGTGTAGAACATGTATGAATCAATATGATCAATGATGGTAAAATGTTTCCCTTTTCTATAACTGTTAAAAAAATAAAAAACCCACACATTTTAATACTAATTTTCTTTTCTTTTTTCATTGATATGTGTACCAATCAAAGCATAAACTTCATTGCACCACAAAAATCATGTATAGCTTTATATACGTTATTAGCAAAAATCAAAACAATGAAATAAGGAGTTGACGAACTTCTCATTTTCCACGATTCCATGAAAATAAGTGAAACCATGGAATAAATATTTCGTTCTCCTACAGTCCTTGATGTACTGACAGAACACAAGTGCAAGAATAAATGGGTTAGGAGCTTAGGGTTATGGTGCTTAACGCCACTTTCAACAATATTTCAATTATATCATGGCAGTCAGTTTTATTGGTGGAGGAAACCGGAGTGCCCAGAAAAAACAGCCTACCTGTCGCAAGTCACTGACAAACTTAATCACATAATGTTGTATCAAGTACACCTCATGAGCGGGATTCAAACTCACAACTTTAGTGGTGATTAAATGGAAAAGATTATAAAGTTTTGTCATGGCTTAATAAAGGACTACTGACTATTGCTGTAAGTTGACCTGGGCTTCCTCGTGCACCAGTCTTATTAATTCGAAAACCAAAATTGTTTGACCACCAACTGAAGCCCTTGTCACTGATGATCACCATCTAAAGCCCTTGTCAAAATCTACTCCAATAAAATAAACTGCAGCAAAATTAGATGAAAAATAAAAATTGTATATACCTTCCATCGATGCGAAAGTTTGGAATTTAGGTCCTTTTTTTCCCCTTTACATAAAAATATCTTTATTGAATCATAAATTACGCATTAATATGATCATTTTGTCACACAAAAATATATGGTTAAAATAGATATGGAAATAAGTCAGTTTCTGTATTTTTCATAACAATGACAAGAAAACCAGTAAATATATCAATGCTTGTATTTACTTGATATATATTTTTAGTGGGAACAGGACAAAAGCCCCCCAATATTGAAATAATCATACAATCTTATTACATTTGTTTTATATTGAGGGTAATATTAAAGAATTAATACAAAAAATCAAATACTTTAAAAACATTTTTTTCCACATTTTGTTCATTGTTATGTTCATTTATAAGTGTAAATTAAAAAAAAAACACTGCTTAATTCCTTAAGGTGGTAGGCCTGGGGTATGGGAGATAACTCTATTTTCAGTGTCTTTTCAAACATGATCATCTGCATTTGAAAATTCCCCCTCAATTCCAAGCTTCTTGGTGACAAAGATTGTTTACATTGGATATGGCCAGTTAAAAAAATGACTCCTTTTCCTTTTACCTTTCCATAGCTGTGCTCCTTGCAGGGTTCACCAAACCAGGCGAAGTGGGCGAAATTCTCTCCCTAGACTACAAAGCGAAATTAAAGTCACCTTGTTTCTTTTTGCAAGTCACTCTTTTCTTGCAAATAATCTTCGTTTTCTGGTAAAGCCGATTGTCAAAACAATTGTAATCAATCGGAAGATACATAAGAATAAGAGGAAAAGGTTTTATTCAAGCAATAAAGAAGGTTTAATTTGTTGATACAAAAGTATCACGGCAAACTTCTGCAAATTTGTACTGACGAAATTCCAGGTGAATATTAAATCCCAAATGGGCAAATCTTAAAATATACAAAGAGACGCTTCCTTTACCAAATTGGCCGTTGAATTGTGTTATATTCTAATTATTTTCACAAAACTTAAGTTATTTGTAGCTTTTTAAAAGCTAAACAATCAACATGTCTTAAGTTTTAAACACGGCGATCATGGGGACGTAGGAAATCGGGGGAAGGAAACGAACATTTTGATGTCATTGACAGATTTCAAGGCAAAAATGAATAAATCTAAAATCAATAAATATAAGATCAATAATAATAATAAAACAAATACAAAACATGAATTTAATGTTAAATATGAAAGATATTAGCAAAGATAAAAAGCTATGTTTGGGAAAAAAATTGTAATATCTGACCCTCTCTTATACCGCCACCCCCTTCTTCTAAGACAACTAAAGAATAACTAGAATCAAACGAATACAACTGGAGCACAGAATTTTAAGGAATTTAACAATACAGCTGGGTGGCTGTCTGTGTTTTTTGTGTTTTTTTTTTTGTAATGAATTAATAAAGTAGAGTCACCCTCAAACCCCCCCCTCCCCAGCCGACTTGAAAATAAAAAAGACAAATGCAGTCATTTGGTAATTTGGACATCCACTTTGTCAATTATAAGAATTGAAAAGCTTTTTGTTATGGGTAACTAGTTATTTTTTATCCCACAAGCAAAGAAACTAGCAAAGGATGGGTGTGTGATAACTTTCCTCAACAATTTCATTTTTTTCTGGATATCTTCCATGAAAAACATAAATTTAAATATTTTAAAAATCTGACGGTAAAAGTTTGTAAAATTTGGTGCAATGATGTCTATATGTCTATTCTTCAATGTGACATTTTTTAGTGGAAATTAATTGACAGGAATTTTTTTAATCCGATTTTTAATACCAAGGTGGTCCTCAGGGCGTCCCCCCTTTTTTGCAATTTCCACTGTTTTGTATGTGATTATCTCCAAACAGGATATTCAGATATGCTAGATATTTCATATTTATTCAACAACAACACTCTCAAGTGTATTAAAGCCAAAATATTCCCTTTCAATCAGAAATAAATGTGCATATCTATTAGAATCTTCCGAAACTAGTATTACCATCTGGCGTCAAGAAAACCCCCAAAATTGCTATATTTAGGATGTGCTATGGAGAAAACGGCACGGTGAAATTTTTTGAAACTTTGGCAGATGATGTACTTAGACATAACTATTCCATGATTCAAATTTAAAAAAAATTGAATGATGGGAAAATTTTAGGGTAACCCAGGTCTACTACCTTAAATTGAAATTAATCAGGTAAAGTTAATCAGGAATTGTTTTTATTGATAAACAATAATTGCCTTTTCAAACTTTGAATTTTTGTTTATATACAAATGTACTACGATTATTTTAAGATAAAACAACTTTATTTTTGTTTTTACTTTCTTTGATGAGGGTTATTATAATTCTTAAACAAATACTTCAATTGTTTATGATATCTTCATGTTCCAAAAATAAATGAATTAAAATACAGAGGTAAAAAAAGTCTTGAATCATGTTATAAAATATAAAGAAAATTTTACAAATCCAAACAGTTAAACAAAGACACAGTAAAAAAATATATATGAAATAAAAAAAACACTTAACTTATACTTTTTATTATTGGTTTTTTTTTGTCCTAGACCCATTTTTAGTATGTAACAAATCAGTAGAATGCATAAACAATGTACATTATTATTATCATATTTCTTTAATGAGAACACAATAGTGGTGTATCCATGTAACAAAAATATAAAAAGAATTAAAATGTACATGTACGTAAAAAAAACAGAATATTCAGATCTCAATATAATTATACATTTTTTTGTACAAGATATAAATAAAATAGTTTATTTTCCTACATTTATTTTTAAAAATCAAATATACAGGTATGATTTAAAAATAAATGCTTGGATGAAATTAAAATAAATTCTTTTCTTAAATTCAGATATGGGTTGTTATTAATGATATATTTAACTCTTATTTATGTAAATAAGAGTTATTGATGAACATGAAGAAAAAAATCAATACAGCATGTAGGTATACATAAAAGTTAAAAAGGTCGGGTTTCAAGTTTCTAAGACTTCCATTTTTTTTTCTGGGGATACAATGATTTCCCATGACACACCAGTCGGATGTGACAATCAGTGGTCATAATGGGAACAGATAAGTGGTCATTACGGACACATGACCGTCAGTAGATCATATGTGCTTTCATGAGCTTACATGTTTTTATCAAAAATCATTAAACTTGGAACTTATATTTGCATAAATTAGCAACAAAAAAGTGATAAATTGTTTTTCTTATCAAATAAACAGTTTGGACAAGAATATTTTATTGAAATTTTAAAAGATTAAGTTCAGTTGTACAGAACTGATTGCCAGTGCATTAAGGTGTAAAGATGGCAGCACCAAACAAAATTTCTGAAATTGAAGGTGCCAGATTTGATTTTGTCAGCACAGTTAAAAGGAGAACTAAAGAATTGTATCAAGCTTAAGCAGGCCTAATCGTAGAAACTCTAGGTTAGTAATAACAATTTGGTTATTAATGATGCAGCAGTGTACGTGCCCATCACTTTCAGAAATGATATAGGAACAACAACATTGAAAGACTTGTGGGTCAAGTTATCTAAGATGGAAGACAGCAACCAAAAATCAAGTCTCTGGTCACTTACAAGTTATGGTTAATTTGGCAGTTAATATTATATATATATATAGGGTGTCTACATGCTGCATTGTTCGTGTCTGACCAGTGTCTATTGTGCTTCGCTCTACATAAGACACAGGGTACCAGGAGACTTTATATGCCTAATAGATGTATGAAGCAAAGGTTTATATGTACATATATATAGGCAGTAAATGCAGATTGCAGTATAAAAGAGTCAAATGGATGTAAAAATGTCAACTGTTTCCCATCGAGAGCAATAAAATTAATTAAAGGGTTTTTTTCAGACTAGACAATCTCTCCTTACACTTTCTTTGTAGATAATAAAATAATAGACTGCACTGTTTTATATATCAAACAACAGATAAATTGTCCCCCACTTTTGTCTTCCCTGTAATTGTCAGAGTCGTTGATGGAATAAATCTAATTGGAATGTAGCCATCAATGTTAGGACTAACTACACAGGGTTCCTCATCTGTAAAAATAAAAAGTAGGATTATGGATCAGTGTGTAATAAAATGTGCACACAACAACATAACTCAAATACTTGGATCACAATGAGTTAGACATAAAACATAAAATCATTAGGTTAAATCATTGATCACAATGACTTTGACATAAAACATAAAATCATTAGGTTAAATCATTGATCACAATGAGTTAGACATAAAATCATTAGGTTAAATCATTGATCACAATGACTTTGACATAAAACATCAAAAACATTAGGTTAAACCGCAACATAAATAAATAGCAATCTAATAAAAATTAGATCTCCACACTAGCTCCCTATTTTCTATCGGTTGTTTACTAGTCACCATGTGGGAAATCTAAAAACGCTCCTTTAGGGGTCGCGTCAAGGGTCAACATGAATGTATTATAAATTGACCAATCAGCGACTCTTCTTCAAAATCTAGCAGATAAGCATATGCATTTTGTAACACACCCGAGAGACAAAGAATCTATTCATGTTGATCCCTGACAAGACCCCTAAAGGAGCATTTTTATATCTTCCATGCAGCAACTAGTAAATAACAGATAGAAAATAGGGAGCAAGTGCAGAGATCTAATTTTAATTAGATTGAAATAAATAGTCAAGTGACTCTGATCTTTCCAAATTTCTACAGTCTAAAGTACTGACTTGTAAAAACCCTGGTTATAGAATTAGTTGAGTGAAATAGGAGAGCTGAGAGTGAAACAATCTTTCTGGAAGAGCAGTTAACTAGTCATACTAACAAATCAAATACCAAACATGACCGTAGCACAGGAAATAAATGAGTCCCTTGTGATTAGAAAATGCCACACACCTTATACGTAACTGACAACTTGTCGCATCTGATTATGAGTGATAGCTTTTTCGGATTAATCATTAGTGGCCTGTTGCAACACAAAATTTCATGACCCTATCCTAAATATCCTCTTTTTTTTTCCTGTGACAAAAACATGTCCATAGGTCCATCCTAGTGTCATGTTATCTACATGATTTATTATTTTATAACTTATCGCTGAAATACTGCTCAATTGATGTTAACAATCGATCTATAAATCTTAAAGAGACAAATAAAACTGTAAAATAAAACACAAAATTTCAATACATATTGCTTCAAACATACCAATAAAAATGTCCAGTGTTACAAGATCAAATGCTCTTCTTACTGCTTCATATTGAAGTCTTCCATTATCTAACAGGAAAGATTTTGTCTTTGATTCCATTCCAGGGCATTCACACTTTATCTTTATCAATTCTGAAAAAATATCAACATCGGTAAAATACATAAACAGCTGTGACACATTTACATGATACTCCAGTAGAAAGTCACATAATTCTAGAACAAAAGTGAAACATGACAATGATATATAGTGATTGATTGATTGGTGTTTAATGCCAACTTTAGCAGTATTTCAGTTATATCATGACTAAAAGATATATAGATCATCAGACCATCATTCCTAAAAAACTAGTGTGGTATAAAGAAAGTCAGTGAACGCAGGGCACGGACTACAGCTCTGTAGAGCTCATTGTCAACTTAATCTGTGTGCATACATTAAATGGGTTTATACCTGCTGGTTTTTTTTAACAAAATGGAGTTATTTTCTTACTATCAACAGTCCAGACCACAGTATTACAAAGAAATGACAACAAAATGAGACAACAAAACTCATTTTGTATGTGTTGGTAAATCACCCATCCATAAACAATGCATAACATTCAATGACAACAGGGTACACTTGATTAGTAAAAAAAATGGGTGTATTTGATAGGTCATGATCATGGTTAATGCAATCAATAATAAAATCAATTAATATTTTTATTTCAAAATGATTTCAAAAAATAATATTGCATTTCTTTTGATGTTCACTTTTGTTGACAGTATAACACACCCATTTCAATAACTGATTGTAATCTTTCCACTATCCACACAGGTTGATAAAAAATGATTTTTTTCTGATCAAAAATAAAAGTAAGTACTACATACAACTGATAACAGTAAAACATGGAGATTCTGATGCTTATGCAATGAGTACATTCCTCTTCTTATGGATATAGGAACAGTTGTATGTTCATAACCACCTCCCATCACTGTGCTAGGGGAGACCTCCTTTAGCTCAGTTAGTAGAGCAGTGGTTTACAATGCAAGAGGTCCTGGGGACATTGCATTTTCAGAAATAAAACATGATCCACTGATACTTATATAAAAACTTACCTGGATGACTTGGAGACTGGTACTTTGTTATAATGGTTGATTCTTGAATGAGACTGAAAGATATTAAATTTAATATGTTTATTATTTTATTAATTTGTTTCCACAAAAAATTCAGCATTTAAGCTTGTAACAGTTTGTATTTAAGAAATAAATCTCAGATGCCTTTGTTTTTGTGTAGTTTTAATATAGCGACATTATTGTCAGAATTGTTTTATCCCAAGCGAGAGAGAGAGCGATAAAATGCAACAAAAATATTATTACCAATATCAAAATGTCATACAACGTACGGCTTCCATGAATTATTTCAATTCTAATAGAAAAAAATCTAATTTATCTTTTAAGTATAAGGCAATATTGGAAATGCATGACATAACAAAATCAACCTTCATGTTTACAGTCACTTCTTCAATATAAACAAACATAGTTTATTGTAATTAATTTACTGACATTTTCCAAATAAATACATATACAGTAGTAAATCAGAGATGACATGAGTTTTATAACTTGTGTCTAATCCATTTGGTATCTTTTGATTAATTTATTGTTATTTAACATCAAGTATTCCAGCTATATTTATGAGGAGAAGAAGTTAACAAACAATATATCAATCAGGTTTTTAAAAAATGGCACTAGACAGATTTTTCAATTGCCATAAGGAAAATAGGGAATTAAAAAGTTTGCCTTCCAACGACCACTCACAAACTGTCATTCGTTAGGAGCTGTCTTTTACATGCATGTAGCATGGGATTCTCAATACATGAGGCACTCATTTTAATAATAAAATATGCATCAACTAATTCAGCATTACATAAATTCCAATCTGCCAAAAAATAATTGAAATATTGTTGAAAGTACCACTACCACAACCATAATCGCAATTTGTTTTAAAAGGTAACAAATTTCTGTACTTACTTTGTTAAGTGACCCACTTTCATCTTCAGCTCTTCTATTCTGTGATTCTAAATGACAATCAATATTTATTAATAAAAGACTAGAATACTGAGCTATTATTTCCAAGTAAAGTCATCGGTCCCTTCTACTTTAATACAAAAATATTTGACTGTCAAGCCATTTCAATAAGAAAATATAATTTCTTGAAAAACGTTTGTGTACAAATTGCATTATAATGTCAATAAATCACACTGTGACATGCATTGAGCATAATGAACTATATTTGTATGAGCAATAAAGCAATCCATACAGGAGTAAAGTTTCAACCACACGTTGAATTCTATTCGATATTGATACAATTTTTAATTTCTTTTATCATTCTCACGACATGATTCTCGTCAGACTGTCAGCTGGAAATAGGATGCCAACCAATTTTGTAAATGACGTTTCGATCTGACTTTCGAGTTCACACATATGTTTTTTGACAAAAGTGCTATGAAAGAAAAAAAAAACAGAACGGAATATGGTATTGTGTGATCACACGTTATATCTAACTGAGGTAGCCTTTTTTTTTTTTAATTTAACACATTTTTTGACAAGGGAAAATATTGTTCTAAGCGAGGCAATAACTATATTCCCTTAAAAAACCAAACATACTACTCAAATTTAAAGCCTACCAATTTATCAATCTCAAGCTGCATTCTTTCAAGACAGTTTGAATCCGGTATAGGTGTTGCTATAGAAATACCAGATGTAGCCATGGAAACGGCTGAGTCATCAAGACATCCATTATTGACATGCATATCTGATCTCTCAACAGGATTCTCTTTTGAATATTTTTTTTCAATCTCTGGTGAATATGACACTGTGTTTCCAATTTCTGAATGTGATACTGTGTTTTCAATCTCTAAATGTGACGCTGTGTTTTCAATCTCTGAATAAGACACTGTGTTTTCAATAGAGTCATGAAAACATTTTTCATAATTATTTTGAAAAAATGGAATGTTTTCTGAGAAAGTCGTTGTTTCTGTTTCAAGAATGGTTTCGGAATTCCCAGATCCTGATAAATCTTCAATCACTGACTTATTTCCCTTTGTCTGACTTTCTCCTATGATGATATTCCTGGGAGACAAATTAGAGGGGTCTGATTCAGAGAAATCATTGAGTTCAGTAACTGTATCTTGTTTTGTGATGTGAAGATCACGATCATATTTTACATCGTATTTATCGGAATCAACTTTGGACATTTCGTAATCTTTTTTTACTTCCTGGTCTAATATTTCCTCAGTGTGTATTATCTCAGATCTGTCTAAACTGAAATTAGGATTTATCAACACTCCTTCTTCAATTTGAGTGTCTTCTGAGTTTGAGCTTTGAGTTTTATCAGATGAAATACATGTAGTACCATTCTGTTTCTTATTATGGAGTATAGTTTCATCTGCCAAAGAAATAAAAGCATGTCATTATAGTATTCAAACTTAATGATGTATATTGTATGTATTCTTGTATAGACGAATTATTCTTTGCTTTGTGTATGCATACATCTAACCAAGTCTAGACTCATTCTAAATATTAATTAGAAACAAATATTTTGGTATTTTCAATATTTGCAAGGGGCATTAA
This sequence comes from Bathymodiolus brooksi, assembly GCA_963680875.1. NCBI lineage: Eukaryota > Metazoa > Mollusca > Bivalvia > Mytilida > Modiolidae > Bathymodiolus > Bathymodiolus brooksi. The sequence goes on along the minus strand of OY804581.1, from coordinate 31,500,046 downwards.
GACGCTTAAAAAAAGGAACTTGTTTTACATGGTACGACGCTCACAGTCCTCAAACTGAAAATTTGAATTTACTGGTCAAAATCAAATTCTTGAATTCATTTTTATATAGTTCTAAATAAAAACTGAAAAAATTACTGATCAGAACAAAGTTTTACTGGTCTTGGGCAAAAAGACGGGTACTCATCGTGAGGACTGTGCTCAGTAATATATTCAATTTTGACGTTGGTTCCAGTTTTTATTTCACTTGGAAATCTCAGCATTTCATGAGCATCTATGTCATAACGTGATTCCTTTTAGTCCCTGATTCAAAACAAATGTTATAACTCTGAATAAAATTTCAATCTGGAACACTTTTTAATATGCATGTTCCAATATTTCAGAATTATGACATTATTCTTTCTCATCCCTGTGTGATGTTAATAAAGTTATATCAAATGAGGAAGTCATCTGATATAAACTGTTAGAGTTACAATACAGACACAGGATGCTGCATAATGAATACAGTGATTCTTATTTGGTTAGCCATGTTATATAGGGAACATAAACATCATGTGTCAGAAACTCAAAATTAGACATTGACCTTTACCTTGACATAACCCCAAATTAGACTTTGACCTTTACTTTCACATAACCCCAAAGTAGACTTTGACCTTTGACATAACCTCAAATTAGACTTTGACCTTTACTTCGACATAATCCCAAATTAGACATTGATCCTTACTATGACATAATTATCATAGGGTAATACTAATATGAAAATTGGTCAAAGGAAACTAATAAAAACACACCAATATTAAAATTTGATTGTCTATGAACAGCAAAGGATTGTGTTGCAAGATGTAATATGATCATACGACCACAAAAGTTTGTTGGCAAATAAATATAGGGCTTGAGTGGGTTTATGGTGTTTAATGCCACGTTCAACAATATTTCAATTTTATTGGTGGAGGAAACGTACCCGGAGAAAACCACCGACCTGTCGCAAGTCACTGAAAAATTGATCTCATAATGTTGTATCGAGTACACCTCACCATAAACGAGATTCGAACTCACAACTTTAGTGGTAATAGGCACTGATTGCACATGTAGTTGTTAATCTAACTACCATTGTTAATCCAACTACCATACGATCACGACCACGACGGTCCCCAAATAAATATACAATCTTTACCAATCCTGAATGGGTAGAACTTAAGTTTGATCTCCATAGCTGATGATGAACTGGATGAAAGGAAGGCTGAATCTGAACTGGCTCGTTTTCCAACTGTTATCAACACACCATTCTGGTTTGGAAAGGTTGGTAAGGAACTGGAGATTCCTTTTGGTCTTTCTTGCTTGTCAAGTTTCTACATGGAAAACAAAATCAATACGGTTGTTTCGAATCATGTCAATTCCGACCACGTTCCGTCTTTTTCATGTCTTGACGTCTGAATTGTTCGGCAGACGACTTCCGGTGTTTGCTATTACTGTGACAACGTCAGGATATCATAGTCATAGATGCGGTAGATTATAAGTAATTGTAATATGGTGACGCCAAGGAAACGGCTGAATAAATACTGGTGTTCGGTACCCCACTATCTGTCTGATATGAGAAATATATAAAGGCATATCGTTTTCCTTTCATGATGCTGACAGCAGCAAATAAAGAAAGAAAACAAATTAATTTTAAAGAAATAATTGTCTCTGCATTGAAAAGTCTTTGATACAAATAAAATAATTTAATTGATATCTGTCTTTTACAGAAAATGTTAAGATTTTAAGTTGAGGATCGAACGTTAAAACGGCACATATCGATTGGAGTTTTTGTTGTGTACATTGACACCGGAAGTCCAGTGCTTTACATTCCATCAAAATCAAGTGATATGGCAGACGAAAATAACAAAATTTTGACGGAATGGAAATGATTCAAAACAACCGTATTGTAATATTATAAGAATGAACTGATTATTTCTGATTCATATTCGAAATTTGTGTAAAGCAAATCCATCCAATCAAAACGCTGTATATATTGGATACAATAATCTCATTGACCAATAATAAGTCATAAATACCAGAATTAGTGATACAAAATTACTAAAATGCTTGTCTCTTTTGTAAGAAGATTCTGAAATGACTCATGTAAGTTTCTAGTCTTTACATTTCTAACATTGAAAAAAATGTATTTCTTGGTACATCATTGAAGCTATGATTAAAGTTTACATCGGTAGATTTAACAGACTTTCTGAAAAGAGGGGCCAACTACATTTTTTGGCTCTAGAAGAGAGGACATGGACCGAAATTTGACCCAAAAAATGCTCATAAACTTTTAAAATCTGTCCAGATTAGTAGCACATCTGCCACTCCCCTGAATATACCTATGTTTAATAAAATATCAAGATGACTTTTTACGTAGATGTTTTCTTTCCTCTATCACTGTCAAGACTTTTACCGGACTTGACTGTATATATGAGTAACACAGTGGGTGTCTAATAAGAAGCAGGAACTGCTTACCCTTCGTGATCACCTGAGTTAACCCTAGGTTTTATTGTGCGGTCCCTGTTGCTCATTATCTTGTCCTATTATGTGTCATTACCTTCAGAGTTCTGTGTTGTGATGTCCGTTATGATGTCCGTTATGATTTCCGCATAAAAATTATGTTTGGTTCGTCTTTACCTCCAGTTGTTTGTAGGAGGGCTCATGTCTTATCTACGTTATTTGTGTTTGTTTGCACATAGTGGTGTCCAACACATATTGTGTTGTGTTTTTGTTTTGTTTTTCTTCTACTTGTTTACCCTATGTTTCCAATTTCTCTGGATTGTCCATTTTTGATTGCCCCTTTGGTTTATTCAGACTATATGCAAAGAACTATTATACTAAACTTACTATTTCAGCAGTTTTTATCATATCAGATGTGATGTCTCCATTGTTAAATGTAAAAACTTGTAAGGTATTCTGTGTGTTACTTCCAACAATAATTGAATGTATATGAGGCTGAAAAAAAAAGTGATTATTTTTTATACCTTAAATCAGGAGAAAACTGGTACCTCAAAGCAAGTGATTAAATTATGTTAATAAGTAGTTAAGCAGTTTCAAAACAATCATTCCATCATAAGGAGATCTATAGTTTCTTGACAATGATAAATATCAGAAAAAAATATTACAAACGACCAAACAATGAAGCATTATTAAATGATAGCGGAATGTTTTTACAAGCAAATTGTTTACCAACAAAAAGACAAAATAAAAAGAAAAGAACAAAATGTTTTAGCAAATATGCTAAACAATCTCTAATTCAATAAATTTATTTTTAGTAATTATTGACACAGCATCTTCAAAGATTTCACTTTTTAGATGAGCATATACAAATGTATATTCAAGATATATGGTAAATAATGCAATTAAGATTTAATTAAGAAACTCATATTTATGCTAAGTTTCACTCAACTATTTTGTCTTTGATGTTAATTAAGTAACACATTTTATCCTGCACTGGTTCTATTTGAGAAGTTAAATTGCTCAGACAAGATCACTGGTTTTTTTTCTATCACTGACCAAAATATAGCCTTTCTGATACATGTTTCAGGCTTAGAGTTATGGTGTTTAACGTCACTTTCAACAATATTTCAGGTATATCGTGGCGGTCAGTTATATTGGTGGAGGAAACCAACGTACCCGGATAAGACTACCGACCTGCCCCAAGTCACTGACAAACTTTATCACATAATGTTGTATCGAGTACATCTCGCCTGAGCGGGATTCGAACTCACAACGTTAGTGGTGAAATTGTATACGATTCATGTAGAACGAACGGCAAGAAACAGTAACAGTATAAGTTCTGCCGTGAAAGAAGAAACTATTAAAAATGATTAGAATGACACTTGTTTCTGCTCTTTTCAAAACAATTTGGCAGTTGTTTTGGACTTTTTGATATTGCAACAATAAGTCTATAAAGACAAAATTTATATGACCAATGAAAAAATCAATTAATAGAGTGGTTTTAAAATATTTTATGCATGGAATATTAAAATGCAATATTTGACAGCAGGATAAATTTAACATATAATAAGATCTTTTCTATATCATAAAAAACTAGATCTTGAAATAGAATATTGTGGACAAATAAGATGAATGACCTTCATGACCTTACCATATATAAAAGAATTTCTGGAGATAGGACACCATTGACCCCTGTCATGGACACTTTACAAGGATCTTGACATTCTGTTAGACTGACTGTCATCAGCTGAGTTGAAGTTTCCATATCAAACTGAAATTTAAATTAATTGTTTTTTTAAACAATATACATGCATATAACAAGAAACTTATCTAAACTGAACACCCTTGGTAATGTAGGTTTTGCTTGGTTTCGACATTTTCCCAAAAGAGGTTTTTGGAATAAACATGAACACACAGAACTTATATAATTGAATTATAAGACTGAATCAAGAAGAATAAAAGTACCCTGAGCAAAAATATAAAAACAAACAAATCTATATTTTTGATTTCTAGTTGGCTGTTCTAGATTTTGACATCAAGAGATCAGATCTTATTAACCAGTTTAACACTGCCACATTTTTGTGTCTGTCCCAAGACAGAACCTAGATTTCAAATATTCTTCTGCTATTTTCTTTTCTGTGCATAGTAGTTTTAGGTTTGACAAACGAGTGTTTCATATTGTTGTGGTTGGTTATATTGTCACTGTTGCTGTTAAACTTTTCAGTGTAGTTAACAGTATGCAAAGTGTAGTTAACAGTATGCAAAGTGTAGTTAATAGTATGCAATGTGTAGTTACCAGTATGCAAATTGTAGTTACTAGTATCCAAATCCTGTATGATTGTAAATGTAAATTTGATCATATATATATTAATAAGCTTTGACAGGGGAAAAAATGCAAAACACAGAAGGTAACACAACTCTGAAGTTCCAATACATGTATGAAAATCTGTCTAGATATATGCAGTACTGTACCTGTGGATTTCTGGGTAAATTCTTTAATGTTTCAGTTAAAGATCCAGATTTTTGGGGTGAAATTATGTCATCACCATGTGAACTGTTTCCGTTTTCATTTAAATCTTAAAAAAAAATAGCAAAGCAATTAATGTAAGGCCATACAAAATAAACATTTCATTTCAGGTCTTGAATTTTCTAATATTATGTGGTTGGCAAAATTTATCTTGATAAACTATAGTAGTCTCCATCCTATAAGGCCACTCCAACCAAATGTCACCTCTCTTAACAGATTTCAGATTTCATATGCACTGCACTGCAGTAAGGGCAGCCTAGTTATATTGTTTCTTTACTGTGGCATTCCCATCATGTGTCATGTACTTCATGACTAATTGAAAAACTATGGTGAAGGCTGTTCCATTAAGGGATCATCTCAAAATGTGACATTTTTTTTCAAATGAAGTTAGTTTCATTTGGCTCAGACCACCCACCCACCCCCTCCAAATGAAAGTGTGAAAAACAGAATACCGATATATTATAAATCAAACTCCACCTAAAAATATAGGGTTTAGAACCATGTATTCTCCATATGCATGTCATGATAAAGGGTCTATCTATGAATAGTGTTGTCTGCACAAGACGTTTTTTACAGGGCGCTGCCATGTTTAATACTTAATCAATACAATAACAAAATACCGAAAGCGATCAATACAATCACAAACTACTGAAAGCCTATTTCTGCAACGCACACAAGAACAAAAGCCCGCCATAAGCATCGTGGTATCTGTTGTTTACTTTCTTTGGTCAAAAGTTTTTAATACATTATAGTATTATTTTTAATTTGACAACAGTATAAAACGTTCCAAGAATCGAAAACATTATTTTTTTTAATTTGCAAAAGAAGACCGTTGCTTTTTGTTGCGTATGATATTTAGTTGTACCGCAAACAGGAAACCAGAGCTGTGTACATATACACCCATTACTTATTCAGTACTAAAGAAACAGTACAATATACAGACTCGAAAGAAATTAAAACGATGTTCCATTCAATTTTATGCCGTTTTTTAACGTGCATTTTTAAAGATTTATTGACAAATCTCAATGTGCGATTTTGTTTTTTTTCCAAACATGACAGCTGAAAACCACCCACCTACCAAACGAAACTAACTTCGTTTGAAAAAAACTGTCACATTTTGAGACGATCCCTAAATCATACATGGCACTAAGGGATGTCATTTTTAAATCACTTCCATTGGTGTTTGTGTCTAAAACCTCTTCAGTGAGTGAAAAATGCAGCATAAAAGGTAAAAAAAATTCTACTGCAGTCAGTCACCCTATTTTCAAGGTGCCATCACCAGGTTGCAGACCATGTATATTTAAATTGAACAGCTCTGAATTTTAACTTGACAATGGCAGTAAAATATAATTATAGATTGTAATGACATTGATTTTGCACAGAAGTGACAAAATTTTATAATGAAAATAAACAGAAATAAACTATGTAAATGAAACTTGTATCAACTGAAACCATCTTGGGACCAACTTTTGTGTTCGTAATACACTGGTGTTTGGCATACAGGTTAAATTAACAAAGATTTCCTACATTGGAATATTATTTATAGCTTGGTGTAAACAGGATTATATTATTTATACAAATGTAGCTTGGTGTAAACAGGATTATATTATTCATAGCTTGGTGTAAACAGGATTATATTATTTATAGCTTGGTGTAAACAGGATTATATTATTTATAGCTTGGTGTAAACAGGATTATATTATTTATAGCTTGGTGTAAACAGGATTATATTATTTATAGCTTGGTGTAAACAGGATTATATTATTTATACAAATGTAGCTTGGTGTAAACAGGATTATATTATTCATAGCTTGGTGTAAACAGGATTATATTATTTATAGCTTGGTGTAAACAGGATTATATTATTTATAGCTTGGTGTAAACAGGATTATATTATTTATAGCTTGGTGTAAACAGGATTATATTATTTATAGCTTGGTGTAAACAGGATTATATTATTTATAGCTTGGTGTAAACAGGATTATATTATTTATAGCTTGGTGTAAACAGGATTCTGTTGTACATGTTTCACTGTATTTATTTTGTATGGCATATTCATAAATTCTTCAATGCATTGGTTTAAAATGAAACTGCTTCATAGAAGAGAACAAGTGGCTCAAATTAGAAAGAGTCTGAAAAATAAAAGTATATTAAACAAGAACCTGAATGGGCATGTATTGTTTACTTATCTTGGCATGCAACGTTTACCTGAAGTAATGTTAGGGTCAGGAGTTGTGGGTGATTATCATGGTGGTAAGTTTTTATTGGTGGAGGACACTGAAGTACCCAGAGAAGACCATCAACATATCACAAGTTGTTAACAAAATATATCATATAAAGTTGCATCAAGCAGGGATGTTGCTACATTAGAAATTGGAGCTGCCAAACGACCCCTTCTCCTCCTGGTGGCCCCATTCCTCAAAGTCAAAAAATTTCCAATAACAAGATCCTCGTTTGAAATCTCTGATTTTTTTTTCATCCATATCCAGTATGTTTTCGCATGTGTTAAGTTCAATCCGATGCAGCATTTTATCATACCGAAAATGTGTTTTCGTAGTTTCAGTTCATCATTCATTTGTGCAACATATCTGCATGGGGCATTGAAATATATAGACATGAACGGATATAAAGAAGAGTTCAGTTGTATAACGGTGTTGCCCAAATAAATACAAACTGTTTTCAGTTCATGCAAATTACGACATCAATAGAACAGCCTTTCATTCTGATAAATAAAATGTTCCCCCCCCCTCTCCCCTTAATAGTAGAAGTTAAGCTACCTGGAACAATAAATGTGTCTTTAACTTTACATAAACTTTCTAGAGGTAATTCTGCAGCACATAAAACCATACTGTCTGATATCTTAACAATGGAACTCACGTATCCTTGCAAACTGAAAAAAAAAAGAAGATAATTGTGATTTTTGCATAATATAAAATGTATGTACAGCTTAATATGTCAATTTCATATAATATCCCTTTGTGTTTATTGACAACTTCTGTGACTGTGTCAAGAAGAATAAATATATCATGTATAAAGTTCAAGATGAAGACTCAGCTTACTTTATGAAAATCTGCTCATCCAGTCATATCTTCTTCTAAATACAGGACTTGACTCTAATGATAGAGTGTGTAACGTCCCAGAACTGTGTGCGATATGTACATGGACAATTTAGTTTTAAAAGTATAATAAACAAAAACAACAAATAAACCAAACAATAATAACTAATTATATATCTATGTACAGTGGCTTGTTATATGTATTTAAAGGTGGGTTGGGTATCCTTCAAATCTTAATGCGGAGATACCACTTTTGAAGGATTCTAGGTTAGGTGAAAGAGCTATTGACTGAGGTAAACTGTTCCAGACTGATATTGTATAAGGGAAGAAAGAAAACTTATAAAAATCTTTATTTGACTGAATCTATATACCCCATGAGTACATCTGTCATATTGGGATAGCATGGTTGTTGGTACCTCTACTAAACCCCCGTTTGTGTGAGGGTCTGTATTTCACTTACACATGGAACACACTTGTATGATCACATCATTTCCCTAAGAGGGGAGGCTTGGTCCCTTAAAATTAGTTTGACCCTGCCACTTTTTATTGATGTGCCTGTATCAAGCCAGGAAAGTTAATGGTCATGTACGTGTTATTGATTTTTGCTTCTGTTTCAACAATTTTCCAATCAGATTTTAGAATTGTTCTGATGGTGTGGTATTTTTGGGGTTTTCCATTTTATTGCAACAAATAACACTATTTTCAAATGAAATATAAGCTTTTAACTGATTCCAGCCTCAATTGGATGAACTTCAGATTTTTCCTCTCTCTGAATTTCACAAAATATAATAATATATTTAAAATTACTAATAAAAGGTTCATTCAACATTAAAACTGTTTACCATTGATTATAAGTGGGCTCATCCCCTATCCTAAAATGACTGTGCCACTGATTCAAGGCACATAAATCAATAGATTTGTCATATTAAAACAAAAATCATTCACTGACGACACAATTTGTTTTTGTTTTAACATACATATCTTTATTTTATTAAATTTAAACCCATATTAACAATTGGGGTAAATTTTTACTAAATATTTAGATGTGAGATAAAACAACAACAAACAAGGACAACGCAAAGCGTGGCGTATCCCTTCGCATAAAAATTTGACCCGGTGACCTTGACCTATGACCTTGAAAATCAATAGGATTCCAGATTCTCTTAAGGATTAAGTATGTACCAAGCTTGGTCAAAATCCAATTACAGGATGTTGATTCTAGAGTGTTCACAAGGATGTTACGGAAGGACGGTAGCATTACTATATCCCTTCGCAACTTCGTTGGCGAGAGGATAATAATGGGAATCTTGATATTTTTTTTATTTCAAAAACCTTTTTATTGTAATCACTTTGTACAGGTAAGTTCTTTTTACTAGATAATAAATCATAAATTTAAATATTTTATGATGCCCTAACAGTGTAAATGATGACTTTCTGTGTTTTTTTCAGAACATAAAATACAGGTACCCAACATTCAATAATAATATAACAATAAGACCTAGCTTTCATACTTGGGAATTTTCCATATCAAAGAAGTAAAACTGCTGATCGATGCATCAATATCTGGCCATGTATACACCTAAAATTATACAATAATCATGAATTACAATACAATCAAGGTTACAAAACATTCTAAAATGTAAAGTAATGTACTTCAATTACTTGGTATAGAATATACCTGGTACAAGGTTTTGCTTTATCATAACCGCATAAGTCTTGTCAAATTGATCAAATAATTATAATTTTAAAAATGCTCGTTTGTTAATTCCTGCCAGCAAAATAACATTGATAATTGCTTTGATCTTTACTTGATATTCTTTAAAATGACTCTTCAGGCCCATAAGTGCAAAAACCGTCTCCCCATACCCAATAATAAAACCAACTTACCAGTAATACTGCACCCACACACAGTACTAGTTTGTTACCATCAGTAGTCCAAGTACCACATCTTATTTTACCACTGTAATAAAGGAAAAACAATGTAACAGTCACTGCAATTATAAATACTGTGATGATACATTACAATACAGTAGTCCCCCCCTCTTATAAGTCCACTCCCATCAAGGGCCATCCCGCTTACATCAGGTCAGATGTCAGATGTACTGAGATAGTCAAATACTACTAATAAATTGACCACCTCAAGAGACTGAAGAGGTGGGCTTATAAAAGAGGGACTACTGTATTATGTTTTAATTAGAATCTTTAGATATATTACCCGGTAAGTTCTAGAGAAAATATACAGTTCTGATTGGTCATGTCCTTTCGGTAATTTTATATTTAACTGGTGTTGTTTTGTTTCATCTCGATTGTGACTTTGTGTCCCCCAAATGTTGGTATTATAGCTCAGTATTACAAAATACTGATAAGAATTTCACAGCATCACACAATATACTTTCCAGCATTCAAATAGTTTAGTGATTTCAGATAAGGAGATTTTCAAAATATTATTCTCATAGGGTCCTTCACAGCATTGCTGGTGTGTATAATGGTTAGCATGGTAGTCTAAAGTGTTGAAGATCATGGATTCAAGCCCAGATCGGTTCAAGCCAAAGACTATGAAATTGGCAATCTAATTAAAATTAGCACTATGCACTTGCTCCCCCACCCCCTTTTTTTTTGTTCGCTACATGGTAGTGACCAAAAGCATAGAGCTAATTTTAATTAGATTGATGAAATTGGTAGTTGCTGATTCTCTGCTAAGCATGCAGCAATATGGCATAAGAATAAAGACCGGTTAGCTCGGGAAACAAATGTGAGTAGAGCGACATGCTTATAAATAAAATTACTCACAGATTGTTGTTTCTGTGAGCAAAAAAACATTGTGGACATCTTGGATTTTTGATCAACACAAAAAAGGATCCCATTAGCTTCATTCACATCACATTATATTTCATATCACAGAGAATAATTTGAAGAACAGAAATTTGAACTCCGTCATTCAAAGTGTATTATTGGTTCTAGCAGACATACCCTGTAGTAATTTCAAATCATTACCAAAATCACAAATTTCATGAAGTTCAACAAGGTAAGATTCCATCAAAGTTTTTTTCTTATAGGGACTTATATCATGTTCACATACAACACCAATTCCACTGATGACGACTTATTATCAAGCAGGTACAAATTGAATTTCAGCAAAGTCCCATGGCCAATTTCAGCTTAAATGTAGAAGTTATGGCATTTTCTTATGCTTGCATCACAAAAAGTTAAAAATGTTTTATTTGGAGATGCTGGACCAGTACTGAGTTGTTACTGTGAAAATTTTCTGTGGAAAAACTAAGACAGAAGACAGATACAAATTGATGACAAAAAACTTTTTAATTGGTCAGATAAATTGTCAAAAATTTGAACAGCTATACAGTCCTCACAATGAGCACCAATACTCTGGCCGAAGACCAGTAAAACTTTGTTCGGACCAGAAAATTTTGCAGTTTCTATTTATATATATAAAAATAAATTCAAGAATTTGATTCCGACCAGTAAATTCAAATCTTCCTTTCGCTGACTGCTATATATGGAACAGGATGTTAGATGATGGTATATAAGCTCTCTCCAACTCCAAAGTAGATCAGGTAAATAAAAGCTTACCTCTCAAGTGGTGATAAGGCAAAGCTTCCTTTGTTCTGTGTATGATGAAAGAAAAAACTGCATTGCTGTTTTGTAAGTACACATAATATGTCTCTTTTGGGATTCCATAGACAACCTTAAAAAAAATTATAAAATAAAACTTGACAAAAATTATACAAGTTCTTTTCCACCTAAGCACTTATGTTTTCAAAATGATAAATAAAAAAAAGCTAGTCTGTATATGCAAACATATCGTATTATCTAACAGTAAATATTTCTGTAATAGCTCTGCTTGGTAACTGTCTGATTTATCAAATAAACAACAATAAAAAATATTGCACCTTAGGACAACAAGAAGATATTAAGGAAGTTCCCCACACCAACTGCAGGGTGTCAAGCCACTTTTGACAAAAATTATATAGGAAAATAGGATTCTTGGGGATGAAAATATAGGATAAATATAGGGTAAATTTAAGGTATATTTAGCAAAAAAATACATGGCCTCCATCCCCCATCATGGGCCATGCCTCACCTCCTTTTCACTGACAAATGAAAAAAACAGCATAATTAAACTCTAGTTTCCTATTGCTCTTTTTACAAAATAAATATTGTGACACAAAGAATAAAACATATTATAAAGAAAATAATGAAATCAAATCATATAGTTATTTCAAATATGCTCTTAAAATGCATATTTCAGAAGAAAAATGCTGGATTTCTCATAATGGTATTCAGTTGTAAAGATGATAAACTAACTTTACAATTGGACAGTGAAAAAAAATCATCTTTTGTCTTTTTCAAAGGATTGAACATCACAAGAACATCACCACTCCTTTAACACTTTTATTTAACGGACAAATTTTGATATACCGGTAATGTCTTTGAAATCATGACTTCTAAATTAAATATAATATTTTTTGTGAAGAAAAAGGTACCTATTCAACTTTAGAAAGTTTGTTGGAACAAATGCTCTGTAACAAGACTTAAAGTTTAAATTTTGTTCAATGACTCTTTCAAAAGATACATGTAGTAATAAACTGGGCTTGTCCAAATGCCCTGAAGTTAACTTGGTATTTGTTTATGTTATAGACCATTAGACATTATCCTAAACCAAGGAACCGGTACTGAGTAGCAAACCACTAAAAATGGACATGTACCACAAAAGAATACAATACTGAAATAAATAAGCAATCACGTCACAATTCACGTGAATTTAAAACCCTAAGAAAATTCAACAATAAAAAAAACTCATGTATAAACATCTGTTGCTATACAAGATCAACTAAAAACTATAGAAGTATCAGCATTAATATCTTGTATAGCCTCTATTTGTCATGTTTATATCAAGTTTCCACTCAAAAATAAAGATTCAATTTTTCTTCTCTTAGTTTTCGAAAAATATAAGATTTTGGAATGTATTAATATAGGAAATTTTAGGCAAATATAGGAAACATAGCAAAATCTTGAAAATATAGGAATATAGGATCACTTGACACCCTACAACTGTCCCTCCTCTGGTCTTTCTTTCCCTCAGTAATTCTTATACTTTATGTTATTCCTTCTTTTTTTAAATCCACAAACTGATAATACAATTTTTCATGATACTTGGGTGCATATCACAACAACACCTTTAAAGAATCTTCCATTTTAGTAAGGACAGCTTAATCTATCAGAAAAAAATATTAATGGGAACAACCAAAAGACCACACCAGCCAAATTTAGTTTAAATTCATAGTTATTAGTTTGAAGAACATTTTGTTTATTTTTGAAAAACTGACAACATAAAATAGAAGACAGACACAAAGTGGGTGTAAAAGACTGCATTATGTGGATGAAGAAAAAAAAAAACTTCAAATCTGAAACCAAAGATGAATTTTGGCTTGGCCATTCTGTCACATGTATTATATTAAGGAAATAAATCAGATTTGAAAGCTTTGTTAATCTTTATTGCTTGGGTGGCTTTTTAGTATATAACGATTTTATTTAAAATTATATATTTTGGAGACAAGATCATTATAAGGCAATTTATCACAGATGGGAAATTGGTAATATTTCACAAAAATCTAAACTACTGGGTAAAAACTCTCTTAAATAACGACAAATGGGTTCTTGAGGCAATTTGATAAGTGCTCTCATCATATGACATTTTTTACCTGTGTTTTACAGGTTTATTCATGTTTCTCCCACTTTTTAAAAATCCAATTCACGTTTCTCCCACAAGTATCAAACAATAGATTGGCTTGGTTTTTATATAGTAGTTAAAATTGTTTATATTATGAATTTATAGTGAGACCTGTAAATGATGTAAATAATTCTAAAGGTATAAATGTAATAATATGATTTACATAAAAAAAAAATTATATTTAAAAATAAATGTGCAAAAAATATTTTTAATAAATAAATCAGTCCTTCATGATAATTTAGTGATAATAATGTCAAACTTTTAATTATAATAAAATATATATCCACATTTCTATATAAAATGCTAGCTAGATTTAGATTTTTGAACAATTGAATTATATTTTGAATAATCCAATCATGTCACTCAACCTACCAAAGCCAACCTGAGCAGAAATAATACATAAAAGTAAGCTTGCGTTGTTCAAAACTTAACCAAACATTGTGAACAGATTTAAGAGGTGCTTTATTAAAGCTCAAATTTGCTAGGATCATCATTCATTCTCAGTTTTTCCAATTGACAACACTTCATTCTTACAATGTACATAAACTACATTATGGCTAATGCTATGCTTGCCATTAATTTCGTACCAACAAGCTTGGTAGAGTTCGACTAGAGCTGAATGGTTACCAGTACATCGCTAAGAATAATAGAGGCGACAGACGTTACTAGAAATGCATAGTCCCGTTAACACCCACTACGAGAACATCACACACAAAGTGCCAACTACCATACACACATTAGGGCAAATAGACACAGACCATGGCACACGAACAGTTCTTATTCGCAGACGATGGCAAGGCAGATCAAATTCTCATGTTTACTACAGTTCAAAACCTCACCAACCTTGTATCAGCAGACATCATCTATGGAGACGGCACTTTCTACACTTCGCCAACTCAATTTACTCAACTCTACACACTGCACGCAATGGTCGACGATGTCATGTACCCACTCGTCTTAGGATTACTACGCGGTAAAAGTGAAGAAATATACGACCGTTACTTCAACTTACTCAAGACTACTTGTCAACAACATCATCACCACATGCATTCTTCACTGAATTCGAGACAGCTACCCGTAATTCTGCACAACGAGCATTCACACATGCCACTCTGAATAATTGTTTCTCCCACTATACTCAATGCATCTGGAGAAAGACACAAAAACTTGGACTCACCACCGCCAACAGAGACAACGACAACATCCGACTATTCGCAACATCATATTAAACTATTCTCAATAAATTTCTTATACTAATTTATTTGCATATCATATTTATTATTTTTATTTTTTTATATGAATATTTCCTTTATGAAGGAAATATTCATATGAAATTTCTACATGGTCGGTTTTTTTTTACAATGACCTAAGGACATATTTCACTGATCAGGATTACCGAAGTCATAAACTGATCACTTGGTCAGGGCAGGAAATTAATAATTAGCTGAAAACAGGTGATTGTTGTTAAAAGCATTACACCTGCCACGCCTGTACACATTTAATTAGAAATTAAAATAATTGGACAAGTTTTGAGACAATGTCATGAGTGGACAACACAAGCCGCTTAACGTACACGTTTGGGATTCATGTACGGCATGAAAAGGGCAGAGGGGTGCAAGGGATGGCTAAAAAGGGCAGAGGGGCATAAAATTTCGGGGGCGGGGTGCAGCACCCCTCTATTTTGGTCTAGCTAGAACACTGTAGTGCATTTAACTTATTTAACACACATGTATTAGTGCTCTTTAATGAAATATGGTCATAAATATGTTCATCCTTTTTCAAATATGAGTTTTACTTATACTTATACTGTATACCAAACAAATCAAAAGTGGGAGAAACGTGAACACACCATTTTACATGTTAAAATGTCTGGGTATGATTTACATTATATACTATAAATACTATACTTTTAATCTATTTTAATCTGAAATTTTATTTGTTTTTTTTTTTACTATTTCAAGGTTGAACAATTTAACAAAGAAAATAAATCCCACTAAATTGTTTAAAAAATAAAATTATAATATCTTAAGTATAATCATATTATTTGTTTTCTTAAATTTTTTTTTATATCAGTTTAATTTTATGGTTTATGGTGAAACTACTTTAAACCAGAGGCCCTATGCAAGCCTATAATTGCTCACTTGGTTAAAGTTGTCTTTCAATTTATGACTCAAAATTGGAGATCATTTCAGTGTTGAGGTACATGTACCGTAACATTTTTCAAAAACTGTTTTACAATTATTTAAAACAAGATGCTCACATGTATAACTCATCTGATTAATGCAGTTTGTTTATACAATGTACTCAAATTTGTAGTTCTTCGAAAAATCTTTTCATTCACCTGCAGGTAATTTGGTTTTAAATCATCAATTAATTATTCAATAATCATTTATGATCGAGAGTGTGTGTTCAATCAGTTTGTATATTTACCATCTCAAAATTATGTCAATCTGAGTCAGAGTGAAAGTAAGTGCACATGATTCATGATGCTTACCTTGAGGTTGTACATTCACCTCAAATCAGAGTGATTAACACATTTGCTTTCTACCTTGAGGAATACCGGTATATCATACATTCACCTCAATCAGATTGATTTATAAACTGATGCTTACCTTCAGCATGTGCCATGTAGAGGTATGTCATGCACTCACCTCCATCATAGTGAGTGACACATGACATGTGGTGCTTATTTTGAAGTACCGGTATACCGTAGGTCATGCATTCACCTCCAACAGAGTGAGTGACACATATGCTTCTTACCTTGAGGTATAGGTTGCACATTAAGTTTCCTGACTTGCTTGAAGTTAAGTTTGGGTACTAGTCCATCTACTTTCCATATCGACACATGTTGACTTTGTACAACAGATAAATAACATGTGTTTGGTCCAATGTTACAACTCCAATGTACAGACTGGACTGGATGTCTAAAAATATATGTTTATGTATATGATTATCAATAAAAATGTTTGTGAATTGGGTTGTTCTAGCTCTGTACTATATAATATACATGTACTGCCCGACAGAAAATAATTCCTTCAAAAATGAAAAGATTGTTAAGGAAACTGATATACAATGTACATAAATGTATTCAATATACATGTACATGTCAAATCTCTTTGTGTCAAAGACAAATGGACCAATTATTTTACTCCAAAATATTCTAGTATCCGAGTTCTACATCTATGTGGTACTGGCACTGCATATCAATCTTTCAAGATTATTATTGACAGGCACGTGTCAGGGACACTTGTATAAAATAATAGAAAGGATAAGAATTTAGGTAAAAAGGTTAAAAACAAAAGAGTTATTCTCGATAATAAGTGTAACTCCTTCAAAAACCAGAGGCTCTCAAGAGCCTGTATCGTTCACCTGGTAATAAAAAAAAACAATTGGTCCTATGTAAAAACTATGTCCTGCAGTGGTAGTCATCTTGGAATTACGATCAACATAAAAAACACAAAGTTTGTAAAGGACCTTCCAATGATTGATGCACAGTTTAGGTTCAATCAGTGCAATAGCTACAGAGAAGAATATATTTCTGCATTTTCCCCCTATGGTTCTGTGTTAATACTATGACCTGTGGTGGCAGCCATCTTGGATTTCCGAGCGGCATAAAAAACACACACCTTGTAGAGGACCTTCCAATGATCATTCCTGGGCAGTTTGGTTTCAACTGTCCAAGTGGTTTCAGAGAAGAAGCATTTTGAAACATTTTTCCAATAGGGTCCAATGTTAAACTAAGTCCTGCCGTAGCCGCCATTTTGAATTTCATATCAGAATAAAAAAACGTAAATTTTGTAGAGGACCATTCAATGAACATTCATGTACAGTTTGGCTTTAATCATATTTGTAGTTTCTGAGAAGAAGGCATTTGAACATTTTCCCATAGGGTCCAATGTTAATCTATGTCCTGCGGTGGTGGCCATCTTGGATTTCCGATCGGCATAAAAAACACACACCTTGTAGAGGACCTTCCAATGATCATTCCTGGGCAGTTTGGTTTCAATTATCCAAGTGGTTTCAGAGAAGAAGCGTTTTGAAACATTTTTCCCATAGGGTCCAATGTTAAACTAAGTCCTGCCGTAGCCGCCATTTTGAATTTCATACCGGAACAAAAAACGTAAATTTGTAGAGGACCATCCAATGAACGTTCATGTACAGTTTGGCTTTAATCATATTTGTAGTTTCTGAGAAGAAGGCATTTGAACATTTTCCCATAGGGTCCAATGTTAATCTATGTCCTGCGGTGGCGGCCATCTTGGATTTCCGACCGGCATAAAAAACAGAAAATTTGTAGAGGACCTTCCAATGATCATTCCTGGGCAGTTTGGTTTCAACTGTCCTAGTGGTTTCAGAGAAGAAGCATTTTGAAACATTTTTCCAATAGGGTCCAATGTTAAACTAAGTCCTGCCGTAGCCGCCATTTTGAATTTCATATCAGAATAAAAAACGTAAATTTTGTAGAGGACCATTCAATGAACATTCATGTACAGTTTGGCTTTAATCATATTTGTAGTTTCTGAGAAGAAGGCATTTGAACATTTTCCCATAGGGTCCAATGTTAATCTATGTCCTGCGGTGGTGGCCATCTTGGATTTCCGATCGGCATAAAAAACACACACCTTGTAGAGGACCTTCCAATGATCATTCCTGGGCAGTTTGGTTTCAATTATCCAAGTGGTTTCAGAGAAGAAGCGTTTTGAAACATTTTCCCCATAGGGTCCAATGTTAAACTAAGTCCTGCCGTAGCCGCCATTTTGAATTTCATACTGGAACAAAAAACGTAAATTTGTAGAGGACCATACAATGAACGTTCATGTACAGTTTGGCTTTAATCATATTTGTAGTTTCTGAGAAGAAGGCATTTGAACATTTTCCCATAGGGTCCAATGTTAATCTATGTCCTGCGGTGGCGGCCATCTTGGATTTCCGACCGGCATAAAAAACAGAAAATTTGTAGAGGACCTTCCAATGATCATTCCTGGGCAGTTTGGTTTCAACTGTCCTAGTGGTTTCAGAGAAGAAGCATTTTGAAACATTTTTCCAATAGGGTCCAATGTTAAACTAAGTCCTGCCGTAGCCGCCATTTTGAATTTCATATCAGAATAAAAAACGTAAATTTTGTAGAGGACCATTCAATGAACATTCATGTACAGTTTGGCTTTAATCATATTTGTAGTTTCTGAGAAGAAGGCATTTGAACATTTTCCCATAGGGTCCAATGTTAATCTATGTCCTGCGGTGGTGGCCATCTTGGATTTCCGATCGGCATAAACAACACACACCTTGTAGAGGACCTTCCAATGATCATTCCTGGGCAGTTTGGTTTCAATTATCCAAGTGGTTTCAGAGAAGAAGCGTTTTGAAACATTTTCCCCATAGGGTCCAATGTTAAACTAAGTCCTGCCGTAGCCGCCATTTTGAATTTCATACTGGAACAAAAAACGTAAATTTGTAGAGGACCATCCAATGAACGTTCATGTACAGTTTGGCTTTAATCATATTTGTAGTTTCTGAGAAGAAGGCATTTGAACATTTTCCCATAGGGTCCAATGTTAATCTATGTCCTGCGGTGGCGGCCATCTTGGATTTCCGACCGGCATAAAAAACAGAAAATTTGTAGAGGACCTTCCAATGATCATTCCTGGGCAGTTTGGTTTCAACTGTCCTAGTGGTTTCAGAGAAGAAGCATTTTGAAACATTTTTCCCATAGGGTCCAATGTTAAACTAAGTCCTGCCGTAGTCGCCATTTTGAATTTCATATCGGAACAAAAAACCTTAAGATTGTAGAGGACCATCCAATGAACATTCATTTACAGTTTGGCTTTAATCATATTTGTAGTTTCTGAGAAGAAGGCATTTGAACATTTTCCCATAGGGTCCAATGTTAATCTATGTATTGCGGTGGCGGCCATCTTGGATTTCCGATCGGCATAAAAAACATAAAATTTGTAGAGGACCTTCCAATGATCATTCCTAGGCAGTTTGGTTTCAATTATCCAAGTGGTTTCAGAAAAGCGTTTTGAAACATTTTTCCCATAGGGTCCAATGTTAAACTAAGTCCTGCCGTAGCCGCCATTTTGAATTTCATACCGGAACAAAAAACGTAAAGTTTGTAGAGGACCATCTAATGAACATTCATGTACAGTTTGGCTTTAATCATATTTGTAGTTTCTGAGAAGAAGGCATTTGAATATTTTCCCATAGGGTCCAATGTTAATCTATGTCCTGCGGTGGCGGCCATCTTGGATTTCCGACCGACATAAAAAACAGGAAATTTGTAGAGGACCTTCCAATGATCATTCCTGGGCAGTTTGGTTTCAACTGTCCAAGTGGTTTCAGAGAAGAAGCATTTTGAAACATTTTTCCAATAGGGTCCAATGTTAAACTAAGTCCTGCCGTAGCCGCCATTTTGAATTTCATATCGGAACAAAAAACCTTAAGATTGTAGAGGACCATCCAATGAACATTCATGTACAGTTTGGCTTTAATCATATTTGTAGTTTCTGAGAAGAAGGCATTTGAACATTTTCCCATAGGGTCCATTGTTAATCTATGTATTGCGGTGGCGGCCATCTTGGATTTCCGATCGGCATAAAAAACATAAAATTTGTAGAGGACCTTCCAATGATCATTCCTAGGCAGTTTGGTTTCAATTATCCAAGTGGTTTCAGAGAAGCGTTTTGAAACATTTTTCCCATAGGGTCCAATGTTAAACTAAGTCCTGCCGTAGCCGCCATTTTGAATTTCATACCGGAACAAAAAACGTAAAGTTTGTAGAGGACCATCTAATGAACATTCATGTACAGTTTGGCTTTAATCATATTTGTAGTTTCTGAGTAGAAGGCATTTGAATATTTTCCCATAGGGTCCAATGTTAATCTATGTCCTGCGGTGGTGGCCATCTTGGATTTCCGACCGGCATAAAAAACAGGAAATTTGTAGAGGACCTTCCAATGATCATTCCTGGGCAGTTTGGTTTCAACTGTCCAAGTGGTTTCAGAGAAGAAGCATTTTGAAACATTTTTCCCATAGGGTCCAATGTTAAACTAAGTCCTGCCGTAGCCGCCATTTTGAATTTCATATCGGAACAAAAAACCTTAAGATTGTAGAGGACCATCCAATAAACATTCATGTACAGTTTGGCTTTAATCATATTTGTAGTTTCTGAGAAGAAGGCATTTGAACATTTTCCCATAGGGTCCAATGTTAATCTATGTATTGCGGTGGCGGCCATCTTGGATTTCCGATCGGCATAAAAAACATAAAATTTGTAGAGGACCTTCCAATGATCATTCCTAGGCAGTTTGGTTTCAATTATCCAAGTGGTTTCAGAGAAGAAGCGTTTTGAAACATTTTTCCAATAGGGTCCAATGTTAAACTAAGTCCTGCCGTAGCCGCCATTTTGAATTTCATACCGGAACAAAAAACGTAAAGTTTGTAGAGGACCATCTAATGAACATTCATGTACAGTTTGGCTTTAATCATATTTGTAGTTTCTGAGTAGAAGGCATTTGAATATTTTCCCATAGGGTACAATGTTAATCTATGTCCTGCGGTGGCGGCCATCTTGGATTTCCGATCGGCATAAAAAATAAAAAAATTGTAGAGGACCTTCCAATGATCATTCCTGGGCAGTTTGGTTTCAACTGTCCAAGTGGTTTCAGAGAAGAAGCATTTTGAAACATTTTTCCCATAGGGTCCAATGTTAAACTAAGTCCTGCCGTAGCCGCCATTTTGAATTTCATATCGGAACAAAAAACCTTAAGATTGTAGAGGACCATCCAATAAACATTCATGTACAGTTTGGCTTTAATCATATTTGTAGTTTCTGAGAAGAAGGCATTTGAACATTTTCCCATAGGGTCCAATGTTAATCTATGTATTGCGGTGGCGGCCATCTTGGATTTTCGATCGGCATAAAAAACATAAAATTTGTAGAGGACCTTCCAATGATCATTCCTAGGCAGTTTGGTTTCAATTATCCAAGTGGTTTCAGAGAAGCGTTTTGAAACATTTTTCCCATAGGGTCCAATGTTAAACTAAGTCCTGCCGTAGCCGCCATTTTGAATTTCATACCGGAACAAAAAACGTAAAGTTTGTAGAGGACCATCCAATGAACATTCATGTACAGTTTGGCTTTAATCATATTTGTAGTTTCTGAGAAGAAGGCATTTGAATATTTTCCCATAGGGTCCAATGTTAATCTACGTCCTGCGGTGGCAGCCATCTTGGATTTCCGACCGGCATAAAAAACATAAAATTTGTAGAGGACCTTCCAATGATCATTCCTGGGCAGTTTGGTTTCAACTGTCCAAGTGGTTTCAGAGAAGAAGCATTTTGAAACATTTTTCCCATAGGGTCCAATGTTAAACTAAGTCCTGCCGTAGCCGCCATTTTGAATTTCATATCAGAACAAAAAACCTTAAGATTGTAGAGGACCATCCAATGAACATTCATGTACAGTTTGGCTTTAATCATATTTGTAGTTTCTGAGAAGAAGGCATTTGAACATTTTCCCATAGGGTCCAATGTTAATCTATGTCCTGCGATGGCGGCCATCTTGGATTTCCGATCGGCATAAAAAACAGTAACTTGGTAAAGGACATTCCAATGATCATTCCTTTACAGTTTGGGTTCAGTCAGTTCATTAGTTTCAGAGAAGAAGATCTTTGAAATTTCAGCCAATCAGAGCATATTATTGGCCCTGGCAGCCATATTGAATATCCGACTTGAACGAAAAACAGTAACTTTGTAGAGGACCATCCAAGGAACATTCCTGCTAAGTTCGGTTCCAATCGGCCAAGTGGTTTAGGAGAAGAAGCTTGAAATGTGAAAAGTTTACAGACGACAGACGACAGACGACGGACGCCAAGTGATGGCAATAGTTCACATGGACCTTTGGTCCAGGTGAACTAATAAACCGATCAAGCTTCTGTTACAATATGTGGATTGTTATATGGTAATAAACTAGCACAGAGATTTCAAAGTGAGCCGGTACCCAGTACATTTACCCGTCTGAGATCGTGTATAGTATCGGCAGAAATTACTGAACCCCCAAAAATAATTTATAAAAATATCAAGTTCAAAGAGACAGAAATAGTCGCTGTATCGGTTTATTTTTGTTTATCAAAATCCAGGAAGTACATTGAGAAACATAATAGGTTCTAACGAACGATTTGATTGGCTGATTCTCCGAGTCGCAAGATGTTTTAAAGCGTACAATTAAGAGGTTGTAAGCGAGCGCTGATTTCACATTGAATATATACAATATGAAGAGGAACACGAAAATAAAGGACTATTTTGCTGCGAAATCTAGAAAAAGTGAGTAGAGTGGAATCATGGAAGATGTCTTTTGTTTGTTTTGCATTTTACGAGTCGTAACTGACAATATGTTTTAACTGCTCATAATCTCGTTGAGATTTGGTCCCGGACTCCGGGAATACATGCATCAGAAAAAAACTCAGGGCTGGAGCTTTTTTCTGATGCATGTATTCCCTCAAAATTTTAACGAGATTAATCTGCTAACTCGTGGTTCCTGGAAATAAAATGCATTGGAAATCATGCTCCTTGACTCAAAACTCACTCAATGTTAATAGTTATTTGTGAACAATTTCTTTCATGATTTTAAGATGTTGTATGGTTTCATGTCTTGTATAAATGAATCCAATGGCATTGTTTTTATGGTCAATCTTAACTATGCTGGATGGTGCAAATGAATACTAGTCTATAGTCAAATACATAGATCCTAATAAAATCAGAAATTAAATTAAGCTGAGGCCAAAATACAATATACCCGTATGTGTGTTTCCTATTTCTGGGATTCCCTTCTGCATATAGTTTCCTATTTTTAAGCCCTGACCCTAAACATGTTTTGCATATTTTTTTTCAGTAAGCAATGTTAGTCATAAACCCTATATAAAATGTTCTAACAGAAATAAAAATACTGAAATTGCAGTATATTTTGGCTGAAGTCTGTAATCTGAAATATTAAAAAAAGAAATTGGGGAAAAAAATCCATTATGCATGATCTTGGTAAAATCTGTACTGTGAAAAGAAAGTTAATGGGATTTTTCTTTCAAAAACACTTAATGATTTGCAGTCTCTGAAGTACATTTTTTGTTCCACAAAATGCTAGATTTCAGGAGCTTCCGTGGGGCTTTGCCCCCCCCCCCCGACCCCTACCAGGCTTTGCCCTGGACCCACTGGGGCACTCAGGTGGGCCCCAGACCCCCGGCCTATTTTTTTTAGGTACCTTCTAAAATTTAAGAAGTACCTCCTATTTATAAAAAAAACTTTGAAATCCTGCTAGCATGCAAGGCTTTGAGAAATATATTGTTGAATTTATTCTCATCCCGAATATAGCTGAAATACTGATTGTTGGATGTTAAGCAATCAATCAATCTTATAAATTGGTTATTTATGATCAATGTTCAACCAGTTTATTTTATTTTATTCAGATATCACTACCATCTAGCAACTTTTTTTATTTCTTTATTGCATGTTACAACTTTTATTATTATCAATAACATTGTTTTATTATTCGAGATCTGAAAGAAAAAAGAAACCCTGAAAAGGCATACATAAACATATATAAGGTCAATCAACCCCAATAAAATTTCAAATCAATAAAGAATTTAAAATAGCTTAGAAGAACTATTAAACTTTCATAACATGATCAAATAGTTGTGTGTCTCATATCATGAAAAGAAATTCTTGGAAGGCAAATTATTTATTTTCTATCATATGATTATACACAAATTGATTGCCATCTTTATAATGCAATTAAAATATTTATTAAATAAAACAAATTTTGGGGAGAATTCTTGAGAAATAATATTTATTAAAATCAAACAAATTTGGGGAAAATCTCTTGCTATAAAACCTTCTCTTTTCATATGTTCAGATAAATATTTCATTATCTCCTCTCCCATCTCATATTTTCATTAAAAAAATATGTATTGCTAAAAGAGTCAGTGATGAACATATTTATACAAATATGTATTGCTAAAAGAGTCAGTGATGACTATATTTATACAAATATACAAAATGTAGATAAAACCTGTTGTTTGTCAGGATGTAACACTTGGTAAGGAAATACTACATCATCATCATATACATTTTTGTATCTATATAAAAAATCTATGTACAACAAAAACAGTCCGGTATGAATCATAACTCTTTACATTACCTGTAGTGTATATTACTTTACAATTTACTTTCTAAATATTTTTATCCCAGTATCACTTAATAGTTAATAAGGCCATCCTTAACAAAATACTTGTTTATTGTAATGTAAATTATAATTTTTTAAGTGAATTACATAAATAATAGTAGGGGGTTAGGGTTATGGTGTTTAACGCCACTTTTAACAATATTTCAGTTATATCGTGATGTAGCAGTCAGTTTTATTGGTGGAGGAAACCGGAGTACCTGGAGAAAACCACCAACCTGCTGCAAGTCACCGACAAACTTTATCACATAATATTGTATCGAATACACCTTGCCAGAGCAGGATTCGAACTCACAATGTTAGTGGTGATAGGCACTGATTGCACAGATAGTTATAAATCCAACTACCATACGATAACGACCACAACGGCATCAGGGAGGTTATCAGTTACAATATGGAAAGTCTGACCAAGAACCATAGTTGGGAACGTGCTACGATTTATCCCTGCAAATTAGAGACCTCTTTTGAACGTTTCGAAAAAGAATAGGTGTATTGTAAATTTCTCGTCCCTACCCAAATATCCATTGGATGTTAAGCAAAATCACTCAATACATAAATTAGTAATTAGTAAGAAAGGATATGGAGGTAAATGAACACGAGAGACTATCCAACTTTACACTGGACATAAATGAAAGTAAAGGAACAGCACCTTTATTGCTGTTATACATTTCAGTCTCAGTAGGGTCTTCAACAATGAGCATAGCTAATGATGAGAGAATAATGATCCCTAGCCTGCACTGTGCAGTATTATTAACATTACAACAGGGCATCTTTGTCATTCTGGTGTTAATATATAGGCATTTTTTTTAATTTTAAATAAAAAAAAAACACTTGGAATTCCAGATAAAAAAAATTTGAGACAATTTTGGTGGGACGATCAGGACCCAAGCAAGCCAAAAATATGTTTTGAATTGACTAAGGCCAACTAAAAAAGGAAATTGTTCTACATATAATACATCCCCCATAGGTTTTTAAAATGCAGATCTACCATACTGAATAAAGGGCATACCATGAGTTTCTGGAATAACCCTCTTCATGTATGCTAAAAGTCAAAAGATTGGAAAGCCAAATTATTTAAGTCTTGGATGCAAGAAAACCATAAGGCTTAGAAAAAGGATGGCCAGAATCGGCTACGGTTACATATACCTTAAGGAAAATGAAACTTAATTTTATAATTACATTATTTTTTTCAAACATTTTAGTCAATTTCTTTTAACAAATTTCCTAGTCTCTAAAACAATTACAATTACCTCTATAATAAATTACTACACTGTACAGAGAAACCTCAGTATGTAAACTGAACCATGTAAATAAAATTTTCTCCTAATTACTACACTGTACAACTGAACCATCTTGGGACCAACATTTGTGTTCAGAATAGACAGATGTTTGGTTTATATATGTAGGTTAAATTAAGAAAGATTTCCTTCATTTGGACTGTATTTAAAGTTCGGCTTATTCAGTATACGGTTTAGAGATTTTACTGTACATATCTTACATTTCTTTTATACAAATGTGAACTGCCAGTTTTTGTGATCATATTAATATTTGGATGATGCAAAATAACTGCATTTTTGTCCGAAATTTTGAGAAACCAGACGTCAGCAGTTGATATTAAATTTTTTCTGCACAAAGTTTTAATTGTAACCAATACATAAACAAATGCACTATCAATTAAAATACTAATGGTATGAAAATTAATCTTCGTTTAGAGACATGTTAAATTTCTCGATTTCTGACAATTATAAGACAAGTAAGACCTTTACTTACTCAAATTCTCCAAGTTTCAGTGGTATATTGTTTTCTACCTGGTCATTCAGAATACTGACTTTTTCTAGATTAATAGTTTTTCCATTAGCCCAAACTAAGCCATGCTGTGGATGAATAGCTGAAAGTAAAACAGAAATTTTGATGACATTTTTCCATAAATGATCATGTGAATAATACTGAATATGTGCATAAATCAGACACCTGACATGTTAATTCCCCCTCCCTCACCTCTAAATCTTAACAAGAGATTCATATAAATTTAAATTGGTGAAAATTTTGCATTACAAAACCCCTATACCAAGCCATCTGTGCCAAAATCATTTTGACAAACTAGCCCAAACAGACTGGGGCTTAGGGCATAGACTGTCAAGCAACCATAAAAACCCAAAATTAGTACATGACCTAGTTATATTCGGTAAAAAGCTCATTAGAGCTTATGTTGTACTGTTTTATTATGTGCCGAATCAAAATAAAGTTTTCTTATTCTTATTCTTACCCAGTATAATTTTAAGGAGGAAATTTAAATTCATACAAACAAGCTACAAGATATTTATATCAGAATGATACAACATTTGAATATTGACGACATTCAAAAATATATATTCTGATGAACTATTTGTATAATAAAGACACTGTTGTTACCACCAAAGTAATCAATTACATTTAAAAAGTTTATTGTAATGTAATTATTTACATTAGAAAATTGGTGTAATTGTTAAGTAAACATGAAAATTGACAAGTATATAGACAGTAGTGATGGGAATCGGTAACATTTTCAAGATCGATGATCGTTATATCAACATCGATCGATGATCGATCACCGGTGACAATTGCCTGCTAAATGTATTTACTGACTATAATTAATCAAATAGCCTTTATTTCAAGAGTATGATTGACAAAAGTAAAGATATGAATAAAATTGTATCATAAATTTATAAACTATAATTTTTCCATTAGTAAACATTAACTTTAAAATAGAACAAAACAAAAGATCGTTTTCCATATGTGTAACACCTGATATAGATAGATAAATAATAGACTAGTCCAAATATGTGTTTGACAAAAGTAAAGATTTGAATAAAATCAAATAATATATTTACAAACTACAATATTTCCATTTGTAAACATGTAACTTAGAACATTTTTAACAAAAGATCGTTTTCCATATGTGTAACACCTGATATAAAATGGACTATTCCGGGAAGTAGATAAATAATAGACTAGTTCAAATATGTGTATTGACTGAGTGTCAAAAGTACGCTTGGACAAAATTGCCAGATGTTTGTCAGTATGAGGGCAAAAAAAAACCCAGCTGGGATAAAACTAAAACAATATTTTTGTCAGTATGGAGACAGAAAAAAAACAACAACCAAAGAACAAAGTTAAGCATATATATGTTAGACACTATAGAATCAGAATCGACCACAAGGTTTAAGAATCGATCATCGGATCGTATGATGACGTCCGACTGATTAATCGATGTTTCCGATGATCGGTACACCACTAATAGACAGTGAAACCTGTCTAAACCAAACCCCGAATAAAACAGAATCCTGTATAACACGAACTTTTAAAAGACCAATGTAGGAAATATTAGTTAAATTAACCTGCATAAACTGAAGACCCACCCCCCCCCCCCCTTTTTCTGTACACATTTGGTCAATTTATAAATAACTGTGATCCTAACAATATTTTGAACATATAAATAGGAGGCCTAATTGTTGGCTAGTCTTGACAATTGATTTAGCTCACAGGTCTAGTGAATATATTTTTTGTATGTGTTTTGTACACTGTTTACATTTTTATGGCATGGCCATGGGTGGTAAAATCACAGGAGTCGGAAGTTCTATCAATAATAAGGTATAGGGGCACCTCGAAGATCGCTGGGAAACTATAAAAAAAACTATAAACTATAAACTATAAACTATAGTTTTTTTTATAGTTTCCCAGCGATCTTCGAGGTGCCCCTATACCTTATTATTGATAGAACTTCCGACTCCTGTGGTAAAATATTTAACTTTATTATCTTAATAAATAATTCATGTCACAACTTACCTTCCCACAGCAAATTAACATTTTGTCCCCTGACATTAATTCTCCCTAATTCCATTTTGGTATAAGTTGATTTCTTGTAAATTTACATGTCCCCGCTAAAATAGCTGAGAGACGACAAGTTTCGAAACTCGTGTGTTGTGAATGGATACACGATTCTTACCTCTAGAATAGAGAACATCAAACTATGTTCAGGCGGGAAATTTGAAACTAAGGAACATTTCAAATTAGTTTATTTTGTCAGTATTATTTTTCTGTACTGTGCTGGTTGAATGAATGTAGAGTATTAATAATGACATGAAAAGGACAGATAAAACAGGGTAATCAAAACTAAATAAAAGTATTCTAAGAAGATCTTGAAGAATGGGTAAACAGAATGTAGAGTATTTTAGAATGTAGAGTAATCAAAACTAAATAAAAGTATTTTAAGAAGATCTTGAAGAATGGGTAAACAGAATGCAGTAAATCGAAGAACAGATAACTGATAATGACCAAAACAAAAGGACAAAGGGACAAAATCCGATCTATGAAACACTACACAGTAAACTAAAGATCGAGCAACACGAACCCACTAAAAAACGGGGGTGATCTCCGGTGTTCCGATCGGGTGAGCAGTTCCTGCTCCACTAGTGAAACTATAGTGACACCCGTCGTGTTACTTTAGTTACAATCCCGGCGATAAGTCACAAATGAGGAAAGGACCGGGAAGTTCTTACGACAAATGGAACATATCCGTGGTCATTTATGACACATATCTTCCGTAACGGTTAACGGTTATGTTGGAGACCGTAAGACTTTCGGAGTGATGATTTCAACTTAATAAATAGGAACTCTTGCCAGTCTTGGTTCAGTAGCTTCCTATTTAGCAACAACCCTCTACCAAGGATATCTTGACAGGTCCCCTTGACTATGGTATTTTGACCCCCTATCAATCACATCTAAAACCCTCTGCCTAAGGTATCTTAACCCCTACACATGGTATATTGAACCTCTTGACTACGCTATGGTATTTTGACCCCCCTATCCATGGCATATCGAACCCCTGGCTATGGTATTTGACCCACTACCCCTGGTATATAGAACCCACTGCTAATGATATAGTGACCCCCTACCCATGAGATATCGAACCCCTACCCATGGTATATTGACCCCCTACCCATGGTATATCGAACCCCTACCCATGGTATAATTATAAATACCCTGCCTATGCTATATTGACCCTCTATCCATGGTATATATACCGCCTCCCTATGGGATATCGAATCTCCTACCCATGGTATATTGAATCCCCTGTCTATGCTATTTTTACCATCATGGTATATAGAATCCCCTGTCTATGATATATTGATCCCCATACTCATGGTGTATTGAACCCTCTGCTTATGCTATGTTGAGCCCCCTACTATGGAACCGCCTCCCTATAGGATATCGAACTCCCTACCCATGGTATATTGACCCCTACCCATGGTGCATAGAACCCCCCCCCCCCCTGCCTATGGTATTTTGACGCTGTAACCATGTTATATCGAACCGCCTCCGTATGGGATATCGAACCCCTTGTCTATGGTATTTTGAACCCCATGGTATGTAGAACCCCATACCTATGTTGTGTTGACCCTCTACTGATGGTATATCGAATCCCCTACCCATGGTATATTGAACCTCCTGCCTATGATATTTTGACCCCCAATGGTACAAAAACTCTCTGTCTATGGTATTTTGACCCCTATCCATGGTATATCGTATTGAGCACCTGCCTGTGGTGCTTTGACCCTCTACACTTGTATATATCGAACCCCTGTCTATGGTATTTTGACCTCCTACCCATGGTATATCGTACCTCCTGTCTATTGTTTATTGATCTTCAGCCGCTATTAATGATATATCGAACCACCTGACTGTGGTATTTTGACCCCATACACATGGTATATCGAACCACCTGCAAATGGTATCCTGACCCCATACCCTTGGTATATCAAACTTCCTGTCTATGGTATTTGGACTCCTTTCTCAAGATATATCAAAACCCGCTTACGTATATTTTGACCCCTACCAATGTTATATTGAACCTCTTGCATATGGTATACCCATGGTATATCAAAACTCCTGCATATGGTATATTGAGCCCCTGCTTATGGCATTTTTATCCCCTACCCATGGTATATCGAAATACTTGCCTATGGTATATTGATCCCCTGTCTATGGTATATCGAACTCCCTAACCATGGTTTATTGAAACCCATTCCTATGGTGTTTTACCCTTCTACCCATATCAAACCACTGCCTATTGTATTCTGATGTCCTTACTCATGGCATATCAAACCTCCTGCATATGGTATTTTGACCCCTTACACATGGTATATTGATCCCCTACCCATGGTATATTGACCCATTACCCATGGTACATTGATCCCCTACCCATGGTATATTGACCCATTACCCATGGTACATTGATCCCCTACCCATGGTATATTGAATGCCCTGCTCATGGTATATCAAACCGCCTGCCTATGGTAAACGGAATCCCATGCCATGTTGACCCCCTTAGTCTTGATAAATCAAACTCCCTGTTCATGGTATTTTGACCCACTACCCATGGTATATTGAACCTCCTGCCTATTGTATGTTGACTCCCTACCCATGGTATCTCGAACGCCCTGCCTATGGTATATTGACCCCCATCCTTTGTCTATTGAACATTGAGCCCCTACCTATAGTATATAGAACCCCCTGCCTATGGTATATTGAACACTCTGTTTATGGTATTTTGACCCCCCCCCCCCTCCCTTTTCCATGGTATATCAAACTGCCTGCCTATGTTATATCGAACCCTCTACCGGGTTGCACTAATGTCCTGAAAATTTACCTGAAAATGTCCTGAAAAGTACATAAAGGCCTATATCTTTTTTATTATCCAATGGATTGAGTTCAAATTTGAAAATGTTAAATACACTAGCATATATTTAACCAATATTTAAAAAAGTAATTAAAACAAAATTTTTTAGGTGGAAATAATTTGACCTGAAAATTTTCATGAAATGTCCTGAAAATGTTCTGAAAAGTACATAAAGGACTATATCTTTTTTATTATCCAATGGATTGAGTTCAAATTTGAAAATGTTAAATACATTAGCATATGTTTAACGAATATTTAAAAAAGAATTAAAAAAAAATAATTTTAGGTGGAAATAATTTGACCTGAAAATTGTCATGAAATGTCCTGAAAATGTCCTGAAAAGTACATAAAGGCCTATATCTTTTTTATTATCCAATGGACTGAGTTCAAATTTGAAAATGTTAAATACATCAGCATATATTTAACGAATATTTAAAAAAGAATTAAAAAAAAATTCAGGTGGAAATAATTTGACCTGAAAATTGTCATGAAATGTCCTAAAAATGTCCTGAAAAGTACATTAAGGCCTATATCATTTTTTTTTTATTAACCAATGGATTGAGTTCAAATTTGAAAATGTTAAATACATTAGCATATGTTTAACGAATATTTAAAAAAGAATTAAAAAATAATAATTTTAGGTGGAAATAATTTGACCTGAAAATTGTCATGAAATGTCCTGAAAATGTCCTGAAAAGTACATTAAGGCCTATATCATTTTTTTTTTTTTATTAACCAATGGATTGAGTTCAAATTTGAACATGTTAAATACATTAGCATATATTTAAAGAATATTAAAAAAAATATATAAAAAAAATTTGTTTAGGTGGAAATAATTTGACCTGAAAAGGAGTGAGTATGATAAGGGTAGATTTTGGCCCAATCTCAGAAACTGTTTATATAGATATAATATTAAACACAATCATTGAAAGGTAAGATTTTGTTTTTTTATGATTTCACTTTGTCCTTTGTTGCTTAGCAACGTAAATGGAGGAGGGTCCAATTAATCATTGGAAATTCAAATATGGTGGTTTCATTTTACATATCTTGCATAGTCTTTTCGACAAAATGTTATATTCTGTGTATGTACACTCTAAAGATAATATTCCAATTCTCTATGATAGCATATAGTATTTTTGTGTAGTTTTGTCACCATAGCAACGGTTTTGTAAACATTAAATTAGCCTATATTACTGCAATTAATGGTTGAATTTTGACATCTACGATCTTTTGACTTGATATTTGATTAAGCGGTACATTTTTGTCAAGCTATACACACTACAAATGTCATTTCATATTTCAAAAATAATTTTGATATGTTTATTCATAGCTATGCCCCGTCCATAGCAACAGGTTTCCCTATGCACAGTATTTTCCTGTAGATCTCATGGACCTTTTATTTAATCAAGAAAAAAAAATTCTACAACAGCACCTTAGCAGATCTAGAGACATCTTATCATTTACTAACCAGAATATATTATAAGAATTTCTTAAACCTTACAATGTCCCTAGTAACCAAATATTATCCCTAGCAACCGCAGAAACTCGTAAATGCTGAGCTCTCTAAATTGCTTTTTTTTTAAATCTTTTTATAACCGAATGTTGATCTTTTTATTTTTTAAATCATGAGAGGAAATTATTCTCAGTAATTAGAATGTCAAAGGAACCAAGTCAACTGCATAACATGGTAAAGCAGCGCTACAGCGGCAGGAGAGGATATAATCCATGTTGAATAATTAAGAAATAAATCATGGAAGCCAGAATGTGTTGGGAGTTTTAACATGGATTGGCGGATATTATACGTTATTAGTCTCGAGATGTTATACTGCCCTTTAAAACGAGATATATAACATCTAGAGACTGATAACATTTTTATCTGAATGTTCCAACATTAATAAGTATGTCCTTGTTATAGGAAAAGCATAAATACGTGTATCTTTGGACAAAGATCACAGAAAGCGATTATTGATTTTCTGTCACCGCACCGCTTCCCTGAAGTTTTAAAAGTACCTTTTAAGCCAATCAAAATTATACTTGCCACGAGAACATCAGATAATAGTAATTTATCCCGAGCCAGAAGCAAGGGATAAAATTTACTAATATCCGCCAATCCATGTTAAAACTCAAAACACATTCTGGCTTCCATGATTTATTTCGATTCTGATATGTCTAAGAGTACAAATACAGTAGTATGCTTTTATTGGAAGACGGTAATTTATATTTACGGTATCTTCAAACTTTTTTTGTTGAGAAAAGTAAAACGTGATATAATCTGATTATATAAATAGAATGCTTGGTAATACTGTATTATCGGTCATGGCCCATTAAAGTAAAATCATACCACTAAAATTTCAAGTAATACTACACATTTAGCACTGACTCATAAACAATAGACTATATCAATGAAATTCTTAGTAAGGATAACAAAAGGACCATTATAAACAAAACACCGAATATGTAAATCAAACCTGACATCCGTGTACTATGTTAAAACATGCACGTTATATCGTTATATGTACTGTATTAGATAGATAAGATTAAACATATTGTATTGCTAAATATTATAACAATTGGATTGGACACAAATTATAACAATTTACAAGGGTCCTCTCCACATAATAAATAATTACAATAGTACATGCGTCAGCAATAGTAAAATACAATATACAACATTATAAATAAATTCTTTGAAAAATGAAAAAAAGGAGACACAACAAAAAAACAAAAACAAAATACAAAACAAAAAGCATGAAATTATATAATATAAAATAAGTGTTTTACCATACTTGTATCTGAGATGAAATTGGTTGATTGATTGATTGATTGATTGATTGATTGATTGATTGATTGATTGACTGAACAAATATATATTTGGGAGGGGTGGGGGTGGGTGGGGGAGTGTTGTGATCATAAATGGGTAAAACGTTTTGTTCGTTTGATGTAAAGTTGTACAGATTTGAAAATTTCCAGATTTGCAGAATATTTTTTAAAAAAATCAAAAAAAATCTGTATTAGATGAATCATGAATTATCAAATATATTGTTTGTTTTTCCATACTTTATTGAAATAAGTAAGAATAAAATATTTATCTCACGATGTTGTTATCGGCAGTCATGTGTGCTAAACCATTACGCCACCCCAACGTTAATATTAAGCTATATATAAATCAAATTTACGTTAATACAATTATTCATCGGGAATTCACTTTGCGAAAGAGCTAAATAAAATATATTTGTTAAAGAAAAAGAAAAAAAAAGTAAAGGGACTACTAAAAATAGAAAGTTCCGATGTGTTTACATGTCCAATGAATTAATTTCTAAGATAATCTGACGTACTAATTTTCTTTTTGGTTGCTTGTTTTGTTTTCTGTACTTTTTGTGAATTGTGGGGATAATATTAAAGTATACTTTAGTATAGCAACACATGCAATTCCACTGAGGGTTAAAAAAAAAACACGTCGGACTAAATGCACAATCAGGTCGGTAGTAAATCACCTCCAAAATTTATTTAACGTCAAAACTGTTTCATAAAAATTGTTCAAGCTTTACTCCCGTAGCAAAACAACTACGATAACCAACTTTATTTTGGATGAGATTAAAAGGTCGATTTCTATTTCTGTCTATTACGGATGAAAACGGTCAATAAAAAATGGCCGCTGACGAGAAATCGACCTTAAAATTATTTTTTGATTGCAGATTTCATACTCTCCACACTCGGGTACTGAAAATTGACATTAAATACACATTTCTTGTTAGATTTCATATATTTTCACGAAACGATAGACTTTTCATTGACTAGTATGACGTCATCGCACGTGCAAATATGGAAAATTGTTACCAAAATAGTAGTTGGGGTAAAGGTCTTATAAAATCAAGAAACAACGAAAGCTATACCTTTCATTTATAATTTGTCTATTTTTTAGGCCAATTTCTGCCCTTATCATACCTACTCCTTTCGTGACAATTTTCAGGTCAAATTATTTCCACCTAAAATTGTTTTTTTCAATTCTTTTTTTAAATATTCATTAAAAATATGCTAATGTATTTAACATTTTCAAATTTGAACTCAATCCATTGGAAAATAAAAAAGATATAAGCCTTTATGTACTTTTCAGGACATTTCAGGTCAATTTTCAGGACATATGATAGTTTTACCCCTCTACCCATAATATATCAAACCCCTGTCTATTATATATCAAGAGAAAAGAAAATGTGACAAGTTTGTCAGTGACTTGCGACATGTATGGTTTTCTCGGGGTACTCCGTTTTCCTCCAACAATAAAACTGACTGGCACGACATAACTGAAATATTGTTGAAAGTGGCTTTAAACACCATATCCTTCCCTGAGAAAATGTAAAAGTCAGTTTGTGTGAAATCCAAATCTGGTAAAATGTCAAAATTAGTTTGTGTCGAATCTAAATCTTCTAAAATGTCTTCTACTTTTTGTGTTGATGTTGAAAAGAACGGATTGGAATATGTCAGTATTATCATGGTTTATGGAATTATAATAAATATATGAAGTTTTAAAATTGCACAGTATAGTCTGACTGTAGATTACAACCACGATTGGTACCACTTTTAACTATCATTTATTGATAAACCAGCAAGAAGTTGCGTTATATTTTAATTTTTTTCTAAAATTAGTTCACAATTACACGTATTGTTCACTGGGACATTATCCAATTAATGACTTTTCATAAGTTGGACACTTTGATTTATCAACCCCGAGGAAGTGTTTTGGCTTCGGTGAACATCACTTCCAAGGGGTTGATACATCAGTGTCCACCGAAATGAAAAGTCATCAATTGTTTTATTAAATAACACATTCTAAGTGTAATTTTGGGGTGAAAATTGTGAATCGTTGCTGTTTCTTAGACATTTCCATTTATTCTTTTTTTATATGTATAGCTGCTTCAAACCAACAAACACCAGTTTTGAAAGCTTGACATTTCTAATGTTTCAAAACAATAAAATTGATTAAGAAAAAACGAATACAATTTCAAAATTTTAACAAATAAAATATCACAGTTTCAGTAACGTGTCTTAAATTAACTTCTGGTTCTACTGACGAAGCTGCTTCGTTCATTTTTGTTTACTAACAGTCGTCTTCTTCCTCTTTTATACGTATTAACTTCCAATTATGTATGTACATATAGCGTCCAGGAATGAGTAGGTCATGAGATCCTATTATCACGCGTAAAATGTATATACACATATAAAAGTTATATGTCACTTATATTAAAATGTTCAATATATGGATAAAATCTAAAACCGTCTCTTTATATACAGATAAGAGTGTGAACCTCTGCCTCTACCTATTTACACATGTACATTCGAGATAACATAAGGCACACATATTAAGTAATGTTAGTAGACAGTTTGTCAAATTCACTTGTGTGTGATCAAGCGTAGTGGTTCCCACACTGACTCGGCTGTTTAACCAAGTTATAATTTAAATATTTAAATAATTATGTATGGTCAAGCGTAGCAGTTCCCACACTGACCCTGCAGTTTAGTTTCTTCTGTAGTAAACACGTTCTTTGTGCATGTATGACGTCTACTGATATTGTCAAATGAAGAAAAACGAATGATTATGAAAATTTTGAAAAAGGAATGATATTAATATGAAAATTTAAAAAAAGGGGGGGGGGGAGGTAGTAGAGAAAAGGGGGAGGAGGAAACGAAATCCATGCCCCATGCGCCTGTGTGGATGACTGACGTTTTCTCATCTCCTGCTCATACTGACGTCTTTACAGAAAACTATGCACCATCGTTTATTATTTTAAAATGACTATGAATTTTCTTAACTCTGATTAATATACGTTAAAATAACTTAAGAATAATCTCAAAAGTTAAAGATAGGGTAGAATCTACCTAGACAGATCCCGTTAGGGTTAGGGTCCGTTGAAGTAGAAGTACTCCTAACGATACAAGTTATAAAGTTTATTCAAAACAGAATACACAGACAATTAAAAACATGTACATGCGGCAAAATCAGCTGATCGTTACTGTACAGAATCAACTCGCGGGATTACTAGCTTTCCTGCTATTAAATATTACTAAAATACCCCTGGATAGTATAGATGAAAAACAGTGTCTACAATATATATTTACATTTACTATTAAACATAGGTGCAAAACGACGAGGGCGAATGAGAATAGGAGTGAAACAACGAATAGGACAAACGGGATTCGGGGCGAAACGACCGGGATACTCACAAGGCTTACGGGCATATTTCAGTTTTTTATTGTTGTATTTTTTTTTAATAATCGACAATAAGAAGAATAAAATGGAAAAGAATGAGCGTTTACATATAAATCAACATATTTATTTACATATGCCATATTTTTATTATTAATAATAATATTTCCTCACCTCACAGCCTTGAACTGTGACATTCAAACTACGAATGACAGCTGTTCTATAGTATTATTACGTGATGTTTTTCATATTGGCCTGGTTTTTGCCGTATTGGCCCAATGAAAGTTTTTATATTGTATTGACAGATTTTATCATAATTGTTTTTATTAATCAACTTTTATTTATTAGCCTTTATATGTCAATACAATATAAAAACTTTCATTGGGCCAATACGGCAAAAACCAGTCCAATACGGATATTTTCTGCTGTATTGGCGTTCGGTTGCGCCGCAGGTCAATACAGCAGGCCTCGGACCTATAACTAGGCCATTATGAAAAACATCACGTAATAATACTATAATATAGACCGAACACGAACGTAGTAGAAGACACCCATAAAAGACTGTAAAATCTATATTACGAAATCCCGGTAAAATAATGGTGTGTTTCTTCAAAGATTTTTACGATCATTTTCCATTTAATTCTGTAAAAACTAGTTATTGGCATACCAAAATGATCATTACACATTCACCTCTCAGAAGAGCTTATAAGTGTACCGTATCGTCGCTCCAGTCAAATTATATCTACACTTAAAATTGATTCGACCTATTTGTCATTCAACTATCCGGACATATTTTTAAAATATTTTCTTATTGATGGGATATCAGGGGTGTAGCTGAGGCTTAATAGTGTGTACGCCATAATCCTTGAGAGGGGGAGGGGGTCTGGGATATTTTTGTTTTTTTTGGACAAGATCCAAAATGTTGCGATCTGGGCCATTTTAGGGTTTCATTTATAACAAAGAATCAAGCACAATTTTAATGACTTTGATAGACAAGAATTTCTTAAAATTGTCCAAGATCTGCCCTTCGTGTCTTAGCAGATACGAACACCTCCATTGCTTAGGTACTGCAATGCCTTACGGTTGCAATGATAACATCAAACG
The DNA here is from genome assembly GCA_963680875.1 of Bathymodiolus brooksi. Lineage (NCBI taxonomy): Eukaryota > Metazoa > Mollusca > Bivalvia > Mytilida > Modiolidae > Bathymodiolus > Bathymodiolus brooksi. The sequence goes on along the minus strand of OY804581.1, from coordinate 31,460,982 downwards.
AGTGGGAAATTTGTCAAGTCCTGGATGCAGCGAAATCAACGTGATGAGCCTTTTTCATACTATTCCAAGAACTAAACGTAGCCATGGTCATAAAAGAATTCAACATCCAAATGTTAAAAAGGCCTCTAAACCAAGAACGTTACAAGATACTTTTAATGATTTACTTTCTAATATACAGAAACCTCTTGGAATTCATCACATTCGTACAATCTTATTTTCACTACCTGTAAACTACCTCAAAGATCTTAGGGATTTTGGACTTGACAAAGGAGGCGTAGATCCTTTTTCTCCTAAGTACAGATTGTCTAGTATTATATGTGACGTGGCGTCCTTTCGTCTTTTCAAACTAGTTCGATCTGAACCTCTTCATGATAACAACAGAAAATTCCTCCATATTCCGTTTGCTAACAAAGGAATCGATGCTATTAACATCAGCAACATTCTTAATAGAAAAGAGGTCGTAAAAGAAATTCCACCATATTTCAAAAATCAATCTGTTCCCATTGTCTCCTATAGCTACACTAACAGCATTGGCCGGAAAATTTTCAACTACAAAGAAGCATTGCAAGATATTAACATAGAAGAGTACCTTAAGAACCCTCTGACGTGTGACTGCTCCCACTCTCCTTTTCAATACAACCCATCTGGACATGTAATCACTGGTGATCTGAATATCATTCAACATGAGAGTCTCCGAAAGGTGATTTCTCATGGTCCTAAATTCAGAGAACCTCAACACATCAATTGGAAACATAATTTCAAGATAATTATGGATGCTGTTGAAGATTATGCCAGAAGGTGGATAAAGAGAGAAGTAGACCAAGATCCTGAGTTAGAGTCCTTGTCAGACTGGGTTAGAACAATTAGGTCTCTAGTACAAGGTCGGATTCACAAACTCAAAAATTGTGCTAATAGTCGACCTAAGACTGTATTTAAAGACCAAGCAACTGTTAAGTGTCTTTCCTCTCTTCATGACAAATATGTTATCGTTCCTGCGGACAAGGCTTCCAACAATATCGTTTTTGTATGTAAATCATATTACTTCGAATGCCTAATTAAGGAATTAGGCATAAATAACAACACCTCTAGTAATACCACATACAAACCTACTTCGTTCGACAAAGATGAAATCCTAGCTAACCACAGATCATTCATGACCTCTTTAAACATTCCCTCTGGTAAAGAGTCTGAGGATTTACCCTATTTATATTGGGTACCTAAACTCCATAAGACACCATACAAAGAAAGGTACATAGCGGGATCATCAACTTGTTCGACGAAAGAATTGTCTATTCACCTGACAAAGATTCTGTCTGCAGTAAAAGAGGGACAACATAAATATTGTGAAACTGTTTACTCGCGTAGTGGCATAAATCACATGTGGATTTTGAAAAACTCTACAGATCTTTTGGATAACCTTAAATCAAGATCTTTCTCTCAGGTATCCTCCATCAAAACTTTTGATTTTTCAACTCTATATACCACCCTACCGCATGACAAATTAAAAACCCGCTTAAAAGAAACAATTTACAAAGCTTTCAGTCATAGAAACTATGGCTCAAAATTTGTTGTGTAAGGCTACAATTCCACATATTTTTCAAACAAAATTCATAAAGGTAAAACATGCTACTCCGAGGAACAAGTGATCAGTATGCTGGAGTTCCTCATCGATAACATATTTGTCTCCTTTGGAGGGATACTGTTTCAGCAGGTCGATTTATTTTTATACTCATATGAGTCGGAGTTTCCTCAAAAGCTTGTAAAAGATAAGAAGATTCATGAGGCTAGAGCCTTTAATTTCACATACAAGTATATTGATGACGTTTTATCTATCAATAATTCTAGATTTGCAGAATTTCTTCCATTGATATATCCTCCGGAGCTGGAAGTTAAAGAGACCACAAATACCGCTTCGTCCGCATCATTTTTGGACTTATACCTCGAATTTGACGACAGTGGTCAAATCAGTACTAAAATTTATGATAAACGGGACGACTTCAATTTTAAAATCATAAATTTTCCAAATATGTGCAGCAATATACCAGCTTCTCCTGCATATGGTGCTTACATCTCGCAATTGATTCGTTGTACAAGGGCCAGTAGCAATTATTCTGATTTCCTGAAACGTCATCTTCATCTGAGAAACAGGCTACTGGACCAGGGCTATAAAACGATTCGCCTTATTCGATCTCTTAAAAAGTTTATATTCCGATACCAAGATCTTGTCGAAATATATTACGTCTCTACAGAAAAGATTATAAACGATGGATTTTCATATAGTGAAAATGTATAAAGATAAGGTGTCAACAAAAATGTTAAAAATATTTTTTTATCAACGTGTGACGTAAAAGTGTCTTTGACATTTACTTCACTGAGTTTGGTGCTGCTTTTACAACTGTTTTACCTGTTTTGTTCAAGTATTGTTATAAATACTGTTATAGTGACAGCCGGAAACTTTGAGCCGTAATGAAAGGGGGAGGTTTGGCGCTTTAAAGTCTGATTCAACCCACCATTTCTTTATAAATGCCTGTACCAAGTCAGGGTCATTACGGATTTCACAGTTTTCCGGTTGTTGACTGATTTTGTCTATTTATATACTTATGAGTTTTGACTTTCCCTTTGTAAGATTGTTCGGAGTTCGGTAATTTTGTTATTACCCTTATTTGTACAAGTCCACTTCAAAATCTCGATAAATATGCACCAATCCAAGGGAAGATAGCCTGTCATTCTTCATGGTCGACCTAACATAATTTTTCAAACACCTCAGTACACTAAATGACCTTTCAACAGTAGCGCTTGCTACTGGCATGGTTAACAAAACACATAATATTGTATCTATAGAAGGATAGCGAACTGGATTTAAGTGTTGTTGGCAAATCATTACGTTTAGTAATGACCCAGTGGGTTCGCCATCTGGATACTTCTCTTCTGAAATCCTCTAATGACAAATAAATGTCAGCCTGATATGCCTCGTATATTGTAGCAACATGATCATCAGTTAATTTGTCTACAGCGCGGGGCAGTAGATGCTGTGCATGGAAGCGGTTTTCCGATTTAAGGAGACGTGTTTCAAGTTCGTAATCAAATTGTCCAAAAATGGATAGTACAAAGAAATTCGCCAATACTGTTTTGGCGTTTCCGCGGGGTGATTGGCTCTGGTAGTCTGTCTACCACCTCGCCTGGGCATACTATCACATATATCAAAAGATTTGGCTAAGTTAAGTGCAGACTGATGCAACTCATCCTAAACCGATTCAGCTCTTAGCATTTCAATCACGGTCTTGGATTGTTTGATTGCTTCAAGAATGTCGTAATCGGTATTTTGGAGGAATGTTGACAGATAAATATTACCAAAGCTATGATAAACTGAAACCGCATGAAGGATGCAAGAAACTGCCCGGCTTTGTGATCGCCTTGGTTTTGTTTACGTTCTAACGTATGGACCATAACTGAATATTGACGTCTTAAGTGCAAGTCCATGAGAAAACCATGCAATGACCTATACATGCAAGGTTGGTAAATTTTATTCATATTTGGGTCAGAGGTAGATAGTGACCACCATAATAGGAAATCACAGAATTAAAATGATTTTGCGCACAATGTCACGTGATAGAGCGCCACCTATTGGCAGTGTGCCAATTTATGAAAAATCTCAAAGAAAATCACACATTACTGGAAAAATATATATTTGATTAATAATTGACAATTTATATTCAATATTCTTTTTGTGCATATAAACTAACTATTAACTGAAAATTTATAACACAGTATTTTCAGAACATTATATCAATAGCGAAAGGGGAGATAACTCTAAATTTACTTGATAAAAATTATGAAAAAGGCTAAAAAATCAATTATTTTTAAAAATTCCCAGAAACTGATAAGTCGCTTCAAAATTAGTGAAAGTTTGGCATAAGATACTTTTATCAATAAACTTTATTTGACCAAATGGAATTTTATGGATACTGATCGCTTTTGGAATAAGACCAATTTTGAAATAGTGCCCCTTGATCAAACATTTGCAATTTCTTTCTTTTTTTATTTTTTGCCTGGTAAGCAAATATTTTCCTATATTCTTATTAATAATAATTGCTATAAGAAATTTGCAGAATAATAATTTGAAAAAATCTCAATTGGAAAATGTGCAAAAAGGACCCATATCACTGTGGTAAGGGACCAGTGTACACGGTTTTCGACCTAAAAATAACCGTTTTCTTATCGACTGTAATGTACAGAGTAATACTGCAATTATTGTGAAACATTTGCATTAAATGAATAGATATACACAACAAAAAATGAAATTTATATATACATATCATATTTACGGAACACAGCATCACACATTTACTCAAATTACCAGCATTATCATTCCCCAGGGTCATAATTATATCGCCTTTTTTGAAGACAATATATAACAAAGTTGCTGTACATTTGTACGTTTTTACATTTGTTGAAACAATTTTCAATCTGAAAAATGGTGTACTGTTATAAATATAACTGACCTCAGAACTCTATACAAACATTCTCATTATAACTAGAGGCTCCCAGGAGCCTGAAACACTCAACTGTATAACCTGAGCCACTATGATTGTCTAGATATCTGGCCTCTGGAGCCCTTATTGAATTTTTTTTCTCTAGAAGTTTAAAAATCAGTTAAGTAGATATTTGCATGGTTTGTTTCCATATCAGTTCATTTATACTTGAAATAATAAGAAATTGTAATTTAGAATAGGGTTTCTAGGTAAACTTTCACCTCTGCTGGTGGCCATGTTTATTGTCCAACCGGAACCAAAGGTGGATTGTTTGAAAAGACCTTGGGCTGTTTTCTATTATTTGGTCGATTTGTTGTCTCTTTGACACATTACCCATTTCCATTCTCTATTCTACGGTCATGAAAATGGGTCAAAGACAGAAAGGGCTGAATTACGTTCTTCAAAAAATGACTAAGCTCCACTATCCATAAAATATCCAAACGTTACCATAATAGGAGGTGCACATGTTCAATATATATATATATATATAGAAGTCTAGAAGATTGTGCAACGATACCGATAGAGATATTACAAAAAATATATTGACAAAATTTTCGATCAACAAATGACCTTCCTCAGTGTCTATCAAAGTTAGACTGAGTTTGTAAAGATTAGATGGTATAATTACAACTCACTAAATAGTCAGGTGACAAAGTGTGACGTATTAAAAATCTTTAAAAATCTTTAACTCCCTCATTTCACTGTAAATATAACATCTTTATCAGTATCGTTGCACAATCTTCTAGACTTCTATAATTCATTTTGTTTGTGCTGCATCGTCATGTCTCGAAGATCCGTTACTCATTACGTTCTCTGGTTGGTAGATTCCCTTAGACTTTATATAATATATATATATATATATATATATATATATAGAAACTTTCTACAAAGTTTGAAAGCCCTGGATTAAAAACTGTAGGAGTAGTTGATTACACAAAATAGGTACCCTTATTTCAATGCCTGCCCGCCATTCAACATAGTATAACCTGATTCGGCCAAAAATGTGTCTCACAGACTTCAGCAATGACATCGTTATACCCTAACCATTTTTCAAAGTAAAGTATAATTAATCGTCTGATCCTTGTACTTCAGTTGTAACAGTTGCAACAATGGCACTGATTGCACTTTGCAGATCTTCGTCATCTACAGCCTCATCAAGTTTGAGCCGTTTCCCCGAGGGCTTCACTGTATATCTTTCTTTTTGTTTCTTCAGACAAACCGGCAAAATATCCACCAATTTGTTGATGTGTGAACCATTCTGAAGGAGCAAAACATCTTTTGCCAGCTTCATCCCTTTCGTATCGCATTTGCTTGGCCACAGTATATGGACTGGCCTTTTTTTCCAGATATTTCACCTATTTCAAACAATTTATTTAGATATTCTTCCACTTTAACAGGTAATCTAGTGTTCTTTCTTTACTTCTTGAGAGCATACCCAACATTTTCAACAAATTGATCATCATCAATATTCACAGTGTCAGCGGTCAGATTTGGTTGATTATGGCGTAACGATGAACATCTTTCAACCCACCTTCGTTTTGTTTTGTCAACAGTTGTATCATCTTCTTCCTTGTCATATAAATCAATGTTGACCAATTGCTAGATGTCGAAGTAATTGACTTTCCTTAGTGAACTGTTTCATACAATCTGGTTCTAAACAGTACAAGGTTTGATGCTTTTGAGTTTGACTTTTTGGTGTCAGGCTCTTTGGACGGTTCTAAGACCTGTAAAATGTAAATGCAATGTACATCTAAAATGGAAATGCTAAAATTCCAATATTAAATGCAGTCACTACTATCTCAATATTTTCCCCTGAGCACCATCATTTGCATATTGATATAATGAGTGATAAATATAATAAATGAGAGTTACAGTATAGTAAGATTACAGTACTGGATGAAAATTGTGCAATATTTGTTCTTTGTTCATTTGAATTACTCTGTGTTGCATGTATACTTTGTGAGTCTTGTGTGTGTGTGTTTTTTTTTAAATTTTGGTTCTTTTAAATGGTTTGGAGTTAAGTGTGGCATCTATTTTGCTGAACAAATATACATGGGTGGCCTTGGGCTGTTTTTCACACATGAGTTACCATTGTGCTGTGACCATGATTATTACTGTTTTTGTCCAAGCCATTCAAAGTTCCCTGTTGGATGTGGGTTCCACATGTTGAAGGCCTTGTGGGGACATCTGAATGTATTATATTTCAATAGTTACAACTTGCTTATAGTGATATGCTGGTGCATTTGTGACATATCCCGATATCCATTCTCTTTCTAATAAGTATAATTTACGTACTTCGTCCTTAATGCTATTACCTCTAATTTCGTCTTCAATCTCCATACCAATGCCAAGTTGCTTTATATGCTTGTCTGTGCATATTCTGCAAACAGCTGAAAATAAGAATAGAAAAAAAATATTATCTTGCTTAATACATGTAATAAATTACATTATTATACTTCATGCCAGAAACTACTGTGATATTTGATACATGTATTCCATTCTTTAACCATACGATACACTCTGCAACTATACATTACTCATTGCCTCTCCTCGGGTCGTGCTGCCGAACACAGCATATTTATTTATTTATATATTTTTTTGTAACATATATCATTTAAATAGTTAGAATTGTCTTGTTTAAGAACATACATGTACGTCTCCATTCTGTATTGTTGTAACTGTTGATATAATTATGAATGTACATGTATATTTGTTATTGCCCCTTGAGGGACCTTAATTGGAATAACATATATTGTATTGTATTGTATTGTATGGTACATTAATAATTGGCATATAAATTTCAACCTCTCCAGCAAATACAGCATATGAACTACAGTAATGTGCAAGTACGGCTTTAAATGTCACATGAGTTTTTGTGTACACTTATCTGGCAAATACGGCATATGAACTACAGTAATATGTCCACTGGTTTATACAATTGTATGTCACATGCGTTTTTTGTGTACTTTTACTGTTAAAAGAATAGAGCGCTTTTCATGAACAAGAGGCTCTCAGGAGCCTGAATCGCTCAACCATGCCCTGTAGTTGCTATTTTAATAGGCCAGCAGGCATTTTTACTAGCATCAGCCTCTGGCTACTGTTAACCAGTGCAGACTATTTGGGTATACCTATCAGGAGCAATATGTACATGGATTTCCGTACACCGCAACACGACAGATACATTTTTAAAATAAAAAATGCAAGGTCCATCAAATTATGACATTTATTTATTTCCAAAGCGAGGGAAACACAAAAGTTCAATTGCTATATGTTTTAAAAATACTTCCTCATTTCAGTATGGAAATCGACGGTCGACCAGGGCAACTATCTGTGGTTCATATCAGGATTTTCTCGAATAGGGGTTGCTGCTAACAAGGATTTGTACAAATCCTTGCTGCTAACAAGGAAGAAATTTAATCTTACCTTACCGTTGAATCTTTAACCGTCCTTCAGGACAACCTCACTATGAGTGTAGTATATATCCATCACCAATCACCATAACCCCTATCATCTGTCCTCCACCATTGGGTGATCAGTACCATTTTCATGCATATTTTAACTATGTACATCCTTGGAATCCATCACCGTGAACATATATGTACATATCTATCTACATTCATGGAAATGTCATTCACACTATATATTTCTAATAACACTGAGTCAATATTCCCCCCTCCCTCCCCGGCCATGATTTTATAACAGTTACTATTTCCTCTTGTCTGACTTTCTCCTGTGGCAAGTGATTGACCTTGATATTATGCAGAGCAAGGCGTAACACATTATAGGGGTTGCTGCTAACAAGGAAGAAATTGAATCAAGGCTTCCAATTGGTTAAGTTGAAGTAATCACTTTACGGGTTCTGATTACCCCTTTGGTATCTTCAAACTCATCTAACCTGGAATGTAGACAACTTCACTAGACACAGTGGGCGCATATTTCCACATTACAATCAATTTACTTTGGAAATATCTTTGTTTTGTGGGGCACAATGTTGGTTGTTCCCCTTCCTGTGCTTGTCTAGGATCGCTTAGACAGTTATAGCCTTGCCCTTGCTATTTGAATATATTCATTCTTGATCTGGGCAATCGCCAGTTCAAGAAATTTCATTAATGTCTACTTCGATTTTAGATTTTTCTTCGAGATGATATTATAATTCATTGGAAGATATAAGAAGTTGTTCCTTCTAAGAATTTTGTTTTCGTCTGGGAACATTCCAAAAAAATTTAGGGTTTGTTCTCCTTCAAGGTTTAAAAGCTTGCCCCTTATATATCTGCCTCTATTTAAGAAGCATTGTCTGCAGGTTTTTGGAGATGTGAAAATTCTTTCACCTACCATTATTTGAAATCTATGTCATCTCATGCAGATAAAATGTTCTTCCTTATGTCATAATGGTCAGCTGGCAAATGAAATGAGGTTTATAGGTATAGACTATAACCAGATCTTGAGGCAGACTTGCCATACAGGCTTTTGGGCACCATTTGGGCAGATAATCATCATATTAATGAACAATTGGCTGACAATGAGGTGATGGATGCCTGGGTCTTTTTAAGACTTGGTCCACTTCTGACTATATCCATATTCAGTGCCATCTTAAGGCATGAGCATGATGGGCAGTTGGCTGAGGGTCCCCATGCTAATCTAGGTATGTTGTGTATGGCATGTTATTTAATGTTTCAACACTGAGTTTATTGGAAATACCAATACAATCAATATATGTTTAATTTCATCGACCATTTACATTTTAATACCTGCTAGTGGTTGTGTAGGTAGGGCCCCAGTGCACGGTTTTGTCCAGGGGGGGGGGGGGAGGTGGCTAAAATGCTGTTAAGACGGCCCTGACCATACTAACTTCAATAACCTAGGTGTTTATATTACAATAACTAGACTTATCTAAACTGTTACTTATCCTGATTATGATTTACATCTATACCCTATGTAAATTTTCATATTTTGGAGGAAAATGTCCCTTTAACATCATTGTATGCAGTGTATATTTCTCAGCTATTTTGTTATGCACTATAATTTTTGATGGTTTAAAGTTATACTGGTAATTGTTTCCAAAATTATTCAGTACCAAAATGCAGTGAAAAAATTGTAGAACTCAATGATACAAATTAATGTCTGATATGTATGCATAAATGCAACAATCTACATTTTTGTACCAGATTTGAGAAACCTGGAATATCTACCGGTAGTTGCCAAAAACGTTACCTTATGTAGGTATAAAAAGTAGTCCTTTTTAAACAAAACAAATGTTACTTTCGATTGGTTGTATTTTGAAAAAATACCTGTATTTAAATGTAATGGCATAAATAAAATTTGTAATGGTTTAGTGTTATGGTGTTTAATGCCACTTTCAAAAATATTTCAGCTATACCGTGACAGTCAGTTTTGTTGGTGGAGAAAACCGGAGTCACTGACTAAAATTGGTAATGAAGTCTATTGTTAAATGGATTATTTTGAGCTCAAATTTGATTGGATTATTTGTATTTAAACACCTTTTTGAAGGGCTTGATGCATGATCTATTAATACTGAATTTCTGGGATGATGGTGCTATTTTTAGAGTACATGTTATAATGGAGCATGGCATTTCCCTGCAAGATTTTAAAAATCCTGTTATATTCTGACAGAACATAGAGGAATCATGTACGTCTTAGAAGAATAATTATGGTGTTGGAAAGGAAAAACTTCAGAAAAAATTGCCAGGTAAGCAATTAATTAGTTTACCCTCATAAAAAGTGTTGGGCGAGAGAAAAAGGCTCAACAAAAAATGTAAATAACTGCATTAATGAACCAAATACAAATTTTACTTGAAATAATTCAATGCTTGACAAAACATGTTTAACATATAGGACAAAAACCAACAGGACTCATTTTACCCATGTGTTAGCTTTACTGCTTTAATAGGCAGTTATATACCACATTTTAGATTTCATCCACATAAAGTTTCTCTATTTTTTCTCGGAGAAAACAGAGAATTTTACTCTCTCTCTTTTCTCCAAGAAAATAATTCTTGAAAGGTGAAGTCTAAATGATTAAAAAGGGACATTCATAAGAAAACTATTGACCTCCTCCCTATTTTTTTCTAAGTTGGGGGTGTAAAATTACTTGTAGTTGTAACTAAAACATACAATACTGGTATAATAATATCAGATAATCACTGTGGCAAAATATTCTTTATAAACCAATATTGTTAGGATCAACTTTAATGTGAGCTAATATTGCATTCAGGAATTGACACAAATGGAAAAAATTGGATTTTGTTTGAAAGAAACAATCAATAAGCAAGTTCAATATTTTTATTAAATTTCCATCAGTGATACATGTACTGGGCAACGATATACCTACAAACATAGTAACATATGATGAAAATACCATAACACCTGTTTTAGCAAATACATTTAATAACAGATTTTATGAACACACTATGCTGGCATTCGAAGATCACAGAACATGTCAAATTGTCAATGCTTCGACATTTATTAGATATATTTATGTTTGAAATTTACAGTTCTTTAGGGGATACCATACACTACAGGGAGATAACTCTTTAAAATCAGTTGAACGTTTTGATCATATGATGTTTGTAT